>VZSZ01004489.1:76426-169880 GCA_013398815.1 Ibidorhyncha struthersii | reverse complement strand
ACGAGTGTGGTGGCAGATGTTCTCCGTGGGGGTGCGGAGCTCACACTGGCAGCGAGGGCCCTGCAGAAAGGTGGCAAGACAGATGTTTTTAGAGGCACACGGGAAACACGATATATGCTGCCATGAGCCATTCGTGTAGGCGGGCGTCAATCACGCTGAAAAACACACATGAAAACTCCCGGAGGAGCTTGCAGAAGACCGGAGTTCCCTTCTCTCTGAGTTGCCATTTGTATTCTGAGTGTCGTGTAAACATTAAATATTTAAAACGTTGCCTGTAGCACTTTTGCTTCTTGGTGGGATTTGGATAAAGCCGTTCCTGTCTCGAGGTCATGAGAAAAGCTCTGGGGCTGAACTGTTCTCCCTTCTCCGTCTGAGCAGCTGAGACCTCCAGCGGCGGTGCCCCTCTGAAACAGGCTTAAATCAAAGCCTCGTTTAACATTAGGAGGAGTTGGAAGGGGCTTCAGTCACCTTTGCTCTGTCGCTCATGGTCTGTGGGATGCCGCTGCCGCAGGAACACCGTCTGCACCTCTACTGCACATGCAGGGCAGCGCTGCGCTCCCGGGCACCTAAAATCCAAAGAAATTCTCAGCCCACTCGGGGCATCTGCCCCATGTTTTGGTTGTGGCCCTCGGTGACCCCACAGGTCACACAGAAGCCTGCGGCCACATCAGGAGTTGAAGCCGGCTCTCCTGAGTTGTAGCCTACTGGTCTAATTACTCTTTTCGTAGTGCTATTGCCTGACATTTTTAAAAGTCACAGGTGATCTACTTTTCTGACCAGCAGCAGAGTATCTTGAGTCATTTAGATTTAAAGATTTAAGGATATTAAGGTCAGGCTTGTTTTTCTGTATCCAAATCTGTGTCAAGGGGACAGAAAGGTGGTTTTTTAGTTCCTGCTTTAATGGAATAAGCCATGAGGGGCATGCTGTACTTGCCCACCTGTGCCTGGGAGCACGTTCCACAGTACTTTGTCATGAGCCAGTGGCATAAGGAAACTGCCCTTTAAATGGAGCTGTGAGGAGGGCACAGGAGGACACATTTGTCCTTATTCTCAAGTTCTCCAGCACGTAACTGCACTGCCTCCCCTTTTGGTTCCCCTCCCCACCCAAAGGACAACCCATTCATTTGCAGAGCTACAAAAGCTTGGCCTCATCTCACTGCATTTGGCTCATCTGCCTGCTGCATGTGCGCAGTAGTACATGGGTGGGCGACCTCATTTGAGAGTTGATTTCATTATAGATCAAGTGTGTTCCTCCCCTCACGTATCTCATAGTTATCTTCTTCCCTGATGAGGACTTCTTAATTAAAGCATGAACAATTTGTGACAGAACAGCATCATCCAGAGATTTTCTTGCTTGGGTGCATAAATGCATTGTTCTCCAAAGGCCAGGCTGGTAATCTGTTAATTTAAAATCAAGGTTTAATTGCTGCGTCCTGCTGTAGATGCTGGTCACCTTTCTAGGCAGTATAGCATGAATCGTAATTTACAGGCTGATTACAGATTTGGCTGTGTATACATCTTCAGTGGGGATTTTTCTGGTTATTACAGTCAGGCTGTGGTACTGTGCTAAGACAAGCTTAGGTTGGCTTTGCCGCCTTATTTTTCAGCAAAGCTGGGGCCATACATGTCAGAGAATGGCATCTTTGTCCCCCTCCTGTCCCCAAAAAGAGCAATTAAGTTCCCTTGTTCCACCAGCAATTGAAAACCCAAGGTCATACTGCCTGTGGGAAGAAGGCCTTTCTGGTTGCTCTTGTGCTCTTTGCCAAGAAACTGCCTCGGCAGTCTTACAGTGGTCCTGCCCCGTGTCCCAAAGGCACTGANAACCGCGGGGCTGCGGGCACACGGCTGCGGGGATTCGTCTCTTCGCGGGCAGTGCCAGTCGTCTGCCTTGTGAAGGGCCGGGAGAGCCCCCCTCGTGTGGCCCTTGAGTTCACCTCAGCCGCGGCCTGGGGTGTGTGGGCATGTTCTGGGCGAGCAGGCCGTGCCCGGCAGTGTTCTGAGAGGAAAAGGGCACAGGGACTGGAGGAAGAGGCCGCGGCCGCTTCCACAGCCGACTGTGACCTTGGGCAAGCCGTTTTGCCCGGCTGTGTTCCTGTGGGTGCGGCAGGCTTTTCCCTACGAGTGTGGTGGCAGATGTTCTCCGTGGGGGTGCGGAGCTCACACTGGACGCGAGGGCCCTGCAGAAAGGTGGCAAGACAGATGTTTTTAGAGGCACACGGGAAACACGATATATGCTGCCATGAGCCATTCGTGTAGGCGGGCGTCAATCACGCTGAAAAACACACATGAAAACTCCCGGAGGAGCTTGCAGAAGACCGGAGTTCCCTTCTCTCTGAGTTGCCATTTGTATTCTGAGTGTCGTGTAAACATTAAATATTTAAAACGTTGCCTGTAGCACTTTTGCTTCTTGGTGGGATTTGGATAAAGCCGTTCCTGTCTCGAGGTCATGAGAAAAGCTCTGGGGCTGAACTGTTCTCCCTTCTCCGTCTGAGCAGCTGAGACCTCCAGCGGCGGTGCCCCTCTGAAACAGGCTTAAATCAAAGCCTCGTTTAACATTAGGAGGAGTTGGAAGGGGCTTCAGTCACCTTTGCTCTGTCGCTCATGGTCTGTGGGATGCCGCTGCCGCAGGAACACCGTCTGCACCTCTACTGCACATGCAGGGCAGCGCTGCGCTCCCGGGCACCTAAAATCCAAAGAAATTCTCAGCCCACTCGGGGCATCTGCCCCATGTTTTGGTTGTGGCCCTCGGTGACCCCACAGGTCACACAGAAGCCTGCGGCCACATCAGGAGTTGAAGCCGGCTCTCCTGAGTTGTAGCCTACTGGTCTAATTACTCTTTTCGTAGTGCTATTGCCTGACATTTTTAAAAGTCACAGGTGATCTACTTTTCTGACCAGCAGCAGAGTATCTTGAGTCATTTAGATTTAAAGATTTAAGGATATTAAGGTCAGGCTTGTTTTTCTGTATCCAAATCTGTGTCAAGGGGACAGAAAGGTGGTTTTTTAGTTCCTGCTTTAATGGAATAAGCCATGAGGGGCATGCTGTACTTGCCCACCTGTGCCTGGGAGCACGTTCCACAGTACTTTGTCATGAGCCAGTGGCATAAGGAAACTGCCCTTTAAATGGAGCTGTGAGGAGGGCACAGGAGGACACATTTGTCCTTATTCTCAAGTTCTCCAGCACGTAACTGCACTGCCTCCCCTTTTGGTTCCCCTCCCCACCCAAAGGACAACCCATTCATTTGCAGAGCTACAAAAGCTTGGCCTCATCTCACTGCATTTGGCTCATCTGCCTGCTGCATGTGCGCAGTAGTACATGGGTGGGCGACCTCATTTGAGAGTTGATTTCATTATAGATCAAGTGTGTTCCTCCCCTCACGTATCTCATAGTTATCTTCTTCCCTGATGAGGACTTCTTAATTAAAGCATGAACAATTTGTGACAGAACAGCATCATCCAGAGATTTTCTTGCCTGGGTGCATAAATGCATTGTTCTCCAAAGGCCAGGCTGGTAATCTGTTAATTTAAAATCAAGGTTTAATTGCTGCGTCCTGCTGTAGATGCTGGTCACCTTTCTAGGCAGTATAGCATGAATCGTAATTTACAGGCTGATTACAGATTTGGCTGTGTATACATCTTCAGTGGGGATTTTTCTGGTTATTATAGTCAGGCTGTGGTACTGTGCTAAGACAAGCTTAGGTTGGCTTTGCCGCCTTATTTTTCAGCAAAGCTGGGGCCATACATGTCAGAGAATGGCATCTTTGTCCCCCTCCTGTCCCCAAAAAGAGCAATTAAGTTCCCTTGTTCCACCAGCAATTGAAAACCCAAGGTCATACTGCCTGTGGGAAGAAGGCCTTTCTGGTTGCTCTTGTGCTCTTTGCCAAGAAACTGCCTCGGCAGTCTTACAGTGGTCCTGCCCCGTGTCCCAAAGGCACTGAGGTCACGTCAGCGCGGCACTGCAGCCACCAGCTCTGCAAGGCGGCTGTGCTGCCTTCAGGAGCCAAGCTAGTGCTGCGGTGCTGCGCAGCTCAGATCTCCGCACCGTGTCCTCCTGTATGACTGTCCTCCTGCAGACTCTTCATCGCATCCCTCATGGCCAGATTTTCATAAGCTTTTAAGGCAATTGAAGATGCAGGTCAGCCTAATGGGACCAATAAAGCACTGATATAATTAAAGTGGTGCCGCAGGGGTGTTTAGACCACTAAAGTGTTTCACAGCACTCTGGAGGATCTCCCCGTGTTTATGGATGCTCGTATCCATTTGGACATCGCTGCTTTAGGAGGTGGACAAACACTGACTGATGTGTTGTCGAGAGCAGCAAGCAGCCAGCCTGCAGTGGCAGCCTCTGAGAGAAACTTTTTAAATCGCAAACTTTTATGGCATACGGTGAAAGGGTGCATCTGAGAAAGTGATCAAACTCGGGACTTGTTGCCCTGGGCTCAGGAAGACCAAGATCTGAACACAGATGCTGAACGTCATTTCCAGTGATCTAAAATCCTCCTCAGTCTCCACGTACCATTAAAAGCGGTGAACCTGCTGCGAAACCTCAGTGCTGTGAGTGGCAGCCTGTGTGACCGAACTGACGTGTTGCCAGGGACCTTCGGAAATAACCTTTTTCTTCTCAGCTCCAGTTGGCTTCCTGGCTGTCACTCCCTCACGGTGACTAGAAGAGAGGTTTAACCAGCTTAATGGCGCTTCCCATAACTATATGTGGGTGCTAAAAGCACACTCTGAGCATTTAAATTAGAAGGTGACACAGGCATTGTAGCCGGAGTGCAGTTGTCAGAAGAAACAACTCAAATCTTCCAAACAGCTGCTCAACTGCCAGCACTCGTTTGGGTGCACCAACTGTGGGCAGACCTATGCTTAAAATAAATGGGTTTCTGGCACAAGCGAGCAGCGGATTTGACTCATTTAGCATCCTTTACTGGTTTTCACATTTACCGCCGCCTTGCACCGCACTGGCGACCTGGCTGGTGGACTCTGTCCTGAGCAAAGCAGGAGAGACAAGGTGCTTCTCTGTCCTCAGGAGAAGGTGCTTCTTCGCAATGACAAACCACTCCAGTAAAACCCAGCTGTAGCTGGTGGCCTGGACACTGGAGTTTGGACAGAGCGGGGAGAGACGTCACCAATGGGCTGGCACCGTGACTCCTTCAGTGAGGGGTGCTTCCCTGAAGGCTTTGCAGGCTCCGATTGTCCCACTGGATTCAGGCTGTGAGCACATCACTGTAACTGTGTTCCTGATTGCTGCTTATACCATCCAAAGATTAATATATTTTGCAAGATCTTCCCAGCTTTTCACCCCCAGACACATCAGTGGAGTTTGGGGCACTCAGTGCCTCATTACCCTACAGTATAACCCCAGAAAAGCATTATAAACGGAACTAAAACGTTTACTTCACTTCAAACATGCCGATTAGGGAGAAGCAGAGTCACAGTCATTGTGAAGTTGTGAAGTGGAACATTTCTGGGATCTTGGGGTGAACAGATTTATGTAAAACATTGATGGGAATTTTAAAATTCAGTAGACCTACTCATGAATAAAAAATACAGATCAACAATGAATGATTATTGTTATTTTCAGTGGCAGAGGTGTGCATATGGTAATGGAAGCCATACTCCATAAAACATGACTCCAGCTCCCTTGCACACACACAAGGAGTTGATAATCTCACAGAGACGTACCACAAGGAGTCCCGTCTACAACACGCAGAGCCCAAGTGAGTATTACTCATAGTAACAAGATTGCAAATACAGGGCTGAGTGCCTACAATTTCAAGTCATTGGACTTCTCATTTACTTTGGGGGCTGTAAAATTAAACCTTTTTGATTTGGTGCCTTATTTAAAAAAAAAAAAAGAAACCAAACAGCTGTACTATAACTTTTTCCAGTGGCCGTCTGGACAGTCACATCTCTTTGCAGGTGCGCAGGCTCTGCATTACGGTAAAGGTGATACTTACACAGAAAACTATACCTTTGAAGTGTAGGTGTATTTGAGAGAGGCTGGGGTGGGGGAGCAGATGGCTGCAGTGGAGGACAAGGGACAGAGCTCAGACTGCAGGAGAAACCAGGTAAATGATCTAGATTTGTCGACTTTTAAAAGGTGTTTTATTTACCGAAAGACAAGACTAAACATCACCGTGTAAACCCTAAGCCGTAGAGTTGATGCTACAACCGTGTTCAGCATTTCACAGGGCTAAGCTGACAGAGCCCAGTGATGTCCTATTGCTCATGGATCTGGCTGCCATATTTTGGGCTGCAATTCAAAGCCAGCAACCACAGAAAACTTGGATCATTTGCAGCTGACAAGCCTGACAGGCAAAAAGTACGTTTTCTTTGACTGGAACCAGCTTGTACAGGGAGCAATGGCTGAGCATCAAGTAGTGGCGACTGGGTCAAGAGACCAGCCAAAGGGCTTCCAGCCAGGCCAAAACATTTATTTCAGTCCAGACAACTGACACTGCCTAGGGCCAACGCACTTGAACCTAGAGCTTTTGGAAACAAACACTGGTTTTCTGCTCTGATGAAACAACATATTCAGGGATACCTGGTGTGCCTTTCTGTATAGATCCAGGCTGACGTAGCAGGAAGGCTGGGCTTTGGAAACTTAATTTTGCTCTCATTTACATGACTCTTAAATCTGGAGTAATTTCTTATGTGTCAGTGGAATTCATACTAAGACAGCAGCATCATTTCCACGGGTTTGCGGTGATGGTTGTTGGTGCCACGCCATCACCATCTCGGTTTCCTCTGAACACTCTCTGGAGTCCCTGGGGTTGCTGTGACTGATAGATGCACACGGTGGGTTGAGGGTTTTAAATCTGTTATTTTCAGAGCATTTTGCTTGGGCGAGAGCACTACCTCTTACATTTTTTATTAACCTCATTAATTCGTAGTCCCTAGAAAAGACGCCAGTGTGCTTTGTTTGCTCTTGGGGGGCATAAAGACACAAGCAGAGTATTTTCTAAAGTACTTGTTCTGCTTTTCTGATAACATTTGCTTCAGTTTCAGTTCATGCACATTCAGATAAAGGCTGTTCTTAGGGTGTTTTTCTTCTACTGGTTTATTCTGGGAACTGCACTTTTTTTTTAGTGTGGTCTTTCACTGCAAACAGAACCATACTGTATGTGCTGCTTCTGGCCGGTCCAAGCATGGCACGATAATCACAAGAGGGTGCCAGTAGTTGACCAAGTGAGGCGATGCGTTGGTAGCCCTGATGCTGTTTGCCAGTTGGCATAACATCTCCCCTGGATCTAGAGGGCAAAGAGCACAGCCCTCCTTGGGCTGACGTGCGGTGACCGCAGGGAAAAACGGATAAAGGGCTCCATCTGAGCATGAACCGTTGGGAAGAATCCGAGCTCTCACAGCAGCCGCCTCGACAGCCAGGATGGCCAGAGCTGACTCACCCCACTCACTTTTAATTCTGCAGATGTGAAGCAGAAACAAACGGTAAAGCGGGTTGTACTATATAATTGAATGAGGAGGTCTAAGGCTTATTAACATTTTTCAGGGCTTGCAAGGAAGAATGTTATTGTCTTCACTGTGGTTCTGGCAGGGTAGCTGTGAGAGAAGAACTCGGACCTTTTTCAGGCCTGTGTGGGAAGGCAGGACAAACATAGCATATCTCTCAAATCTCGCCAAACTTCCCAAAGCTAATGTGAGAGCGTACAGGCCTTGCCCGGGCCCTGGGTGCCAAGACAGAGTTCAGATGGGGGCCAGATCTTGCTATTTTGAATCCACAGTTTTGACTGAAGTCCTGCAAGTAGGGAAAGAGCTGCCTTTACCTGCACGGTATCTCCCACAGTGGGATCCACACTGAGCTCATCTCTTTAGTCAAAAGGATGGGTACAGGTTGGGCTGTTTCAATCAGAGAGATGTGGGTCTTAATTAATTCAGGGCCATCAAATTTCCTCCCCAGTCTTTTTTCTGCATTTGTACTAGTGGGACTGATTTGGGAAAGCTGATGAATGAAAATGAACGAGTACCACTATAATTCACAAGTCATAGTCAACACACACTTGCCAAATAAAAGCATCAGAAAGGTTTTTATCGGCCTAAATATTGAAACCAAATTTTATTTTTTGAAAATGACATTACACACATCTTGCAAATGTACATTTAGATGAGAAAACAATGAGTAACAAATATTGAGAGCAAAGCTATAAAGTGGACAGGTTCTCTGCTGCATGGCATTGCATTACAAGAATACTCAGACCTGGGATGGTTATTACAAGTAGTAAAAACAGTTCACAACACCTCACAAAAAATGGGATTTTTTTCTAGAAAGTCAAATCTTCTAACAAAAGGAAATTCAGTTAAGGGAGAAGAGGCATAGGGGATAGATATGTGGATCTAGGTACATTTTGTGGTTTTGTGGCAGGGTTTTGTGGGTTTTTTTTAAGTCCATTTCTTACAAAATCCATCTCTGTGAGTGACCCCCTCTTTTCCAAGACTTTGACTGTTTTCTGTCCTCCGTTGCCAACAGAACCACAGCTATGCAACAGTAAGCCCTGCGTACCCAACTCAGAGCTTGGGAGTGTGGAGAAGGAGTTGTCTACAGAACCCCTAACAACATCATTCCTATATCCCATCCCCCACCCCCTTCCGCTGTGTATCCAGGAAAATCAAAAAGTGTGTGCAAACTCCGCAAATCAGGGGCCGTGGGACTAGTCCCATGTAGAACAACCAGGTGTGGAAGCCACGGCCGATACACCATGTGCCACGTGCCTCAGCTGCAATGGATCAGCAAGATCTCATCGTTTACCAATGACGCAAACTTCCAAAGATTTAACGTGTTCCCCAGTTCCAGCAGAGGCAACAGGTGACTGATCTCCATCTGTTTTACCTTGAAAGTTAGAGTCTAATCAATGTGCCAAGGCAAGGCGCTGTGAGAAATAAGTTCCCCGAGAGAACCTGTTGAGAACTGCTTTTCAAACCTCATTGTATAGCATTTAATTTATGCCCAAATCTGTACTTTACAACCACGAGAGAGACAAAGACAGAATAAGAGAGAGGGAGAGAGAGAATCTTTCCAGGAGGAAAGGAAGAGCTAATTAAGAAAAGAGAGGTACAGGACCATGCATTTACTCTCAAAAGCTTGTTCACGAGCAAGCTAACATTTCTAACACTACAACCACTCATCTACATCTGTTTGCTAAGTAACTGAGTTCTACCTACAACTAGGGAGCAGAAGGGGTTTTTTCTTTTCTTCCCCCTCCCTTTAAAACGTCAATAAAAATGTTTTCTGTACAAGTTGAATGGCACAAAAGGTGGTTAAAATGCTAAATAACTCACCACAAATGGAGAATGCAAAATTAGTTCAACACATGCATGGACTGTGTACAGGTAAGCAAGGAATCATTGGCATAAAGCTGCAATATATTACAAGATGATACAGTTGAGATCTTTTGGAATAACCTCTGCTTGTTCTGTCCCTTTAAGAGAACTTCACATAAAAATTCCGCATAAAGGGAATTCAAGGTATATATCCAAGCAGAAAGTTAACTATGGGCAACATTATTTGTCTGAAGAGAAAAGCAATTCCCCTCCCCTTCCACGCACTCCCCCAAGGTACAAAAGTCAACATGATTAGCATTGCTGCAGGCTTGCCAAAAAGAAAGGTGAGATAGATCTGGTTTAGGAGAACAAAAGCACCATTTAAATTAATAGCTCTTTGTACAATGTCATTAATTAAATACCTTATTATTTAAACAAAAACAAATTGAAATTTACCAATCCCAACAAAATAAGAAGTGAACCCTTACCACCCCCGTGTCCTCCAAGGTTATGTACAGAGTTTAAAGTATACCAGCTAAACTTTAAACCCGGCTGCCCCTCCAACCCCCACCCACTGAACAACAATAGAAAATACATCATGGCCTCTCAGGTATATTATATTGCAGCTTCGTTGTTAATGATGAAATCATACAAACTCAATGAATGACCTAAGACAGTAATCCACGATCAGGTTCCAGTTCAGCTGCATATCTCCCTCCCTCAACACAACTTGGCGGCAGATTGGCAGCTCGGAGGGAGCTGCAGGGCCACGAGCGAAGGCAGTTCATGCTCTTCAGAGGAGAGTGGCGTGAAGAACTCAGGCTTGCGCGATGAGAGACGCTAACCCTAGCTTGTGATTATATTTGTGATTAAGAAAATAGGCAAAGGCTAGTAACAGCCAAGTCAGCAAGCTGATACTCCTTTCCTGTGCTTCTAGGCTAGGCAGTGTCATGAAATACAGAGTATCATAGAGGTGAACGTGTCGTCATTTCAGAGAATAGAAGGAGATTTGGCTAGACAGGTTTCCTCTTTCTAAAAGACCCCGCGTGTCTTCTAAATTGATAATCACAGCTGTACTAGTACTGCCACGGTGATAAAGCTGCTTGGATCACACATCATTTAAATAAGAAGCAAACTAACAACAATTTTACGTGTCAGAATTCAGCATGTAATTATAACTCACAGGCTTTCTTGTTCTTACATTCAATACTTCTGCTTCACCTTATCTATAAACACCAATTAGCAGTGCAATTAATTCCCTAGACATTCTTCTTTTTAAGGAGACGCATCATTAGACATCACACTAAATCTGGAAAAAGCTTTTCTGTTGTAAAGAGGGGAAAAAAATGGGAAAAAGCTGTGAGTTCTGCAACCACTTAGTGACTGTTTGGTCAGCATGAGTGGGAGACAGAACATCACTACATTTCAACTGCCACCTGCAAAGGGAATTGAAGTAAAACCCCATCCATATCTGCTGTGCAGTGATTGGAAGCAGATGGAGAAAAGAAGCCATGCTGGAATTTAANCAACAACAAAAAAAACCCGCTAAATGTTTCACAGGAATTCTCTGAAGGTAAAATTCCTCATTTCAAGAACTGGTCCTGGACAGTTTGTGGTCTGTTTGGTCCGTTACTGACATTTCCCAAGTTTGACTCTATACGTGGGTTTCTCAGAAACTTGGGGGTTCAGAACCAGGGTTTGGTTCAGGTCCACCCTGACCAAGTGCCATCAACGTGTTTCATGCTGACTGTACGTGCCTGAATCACTTTGCTCTGCAACAACCCCGCTGTTCGAATGTGACTCAAATTAATCTCGATTTTCTATATATAACTGTTGCAAATAGAGATGGAAGAACCAGCTTGGATAAAAATCAAAAGCAGCCTTGAGTTTAGATGAGTCACCTAAAATGAACTGAACCTTCCCTTTATGTTCAGAGGCATTTGGTAATATTTTTCTCTAAAAACCAAGCCAACCATAAATCTCTATTCTGCCTTGTACTAGTTGGGAGTAGACTAGAAAAATACTGGAAGAAATAGAAATGCTATTTCTAGTTCCATAAACCTGCTGGGCTCAGGGCATGTCTATTGGTAGACTGAAGTGAGAGGAAAGTGAGATAAAGCCAACGCTCTTTAGAACCAGAAAATATAGAGGAGACCCTGATTTGCTAAGCTTCCTTGTTTAATTTTCAATTGTAAAAGTTTTAAGATATTTCAAGAAAGAAAACTATTTCAGCTTCATCATTAAGTATTATAAAGCTATACAAAGTATCTCCCATATAATAGCTTGCTATTAGAGGTTCATACAAGAGATCACCTTATAGCTGGGGTCAGTGAGGTTTTCTCTGCAAAGTCTGCAGCTGTTCCCCAGGAAACTGAATCTGCACTTAAGTAATCAATGACAGTAATCAATCTTTGAAATAGGAGACCAACCTTGGACCAAATGCATTCAGCTCCCTTAATTACAGAGGAGCTTCTGCCTGTTTAAAACAGCAGACAATTAGGTGTATTGGGTTTCCCTTGTGTTATATTGAGCATCTGAGAAACTACAGAAACAAAGAGGTGCAATCTTTATGCAAAAAAAAATAAAATCTGAGACTAAACAACAAAAAAATGTGTTCAGATAAGTCAGTTGTTTTGCCTTTTAGGATTAAATTCACAAGTGCTGTAACTCAACTGAATTTAGAAAAAAATATCTCATGAGAAACCCGGTGTTAAACACAGATCCCCTTGTTCAGCATGGACTTCCCATTGATTTGTTGAATGCAGCAGCTCTCATGGCATTTCATGGACAGGAGCATCATCAGCCCCTCTGCCCGCACAGCAAATCACGGTAACCTCCTCCAGGAGCCTCTCTTGGCTTTTCACCCTGGTGCAAGTGGGTTGCTACTTTTTCTGGAGTTTGTTGAGCTCCAAGGGAAAGAAATGGGAGGTTCAGAGGTGCCCTCATTATTCTCTTGCACGTCTTGCAATTCCCCAGTGTGCCAGGGCTGTCCTTCTCCAAGCCAGGGCATGCTGATGAATTTCTATTTCTGATCTGATAGGGAGGAATAAAAATAACACCAAACCACAGGTTGGTGCTGTCATTCAGCAGAGGGATGGATTTTCCCTTCCCCCTTTTAGGGATGACACATACTGGCAGGAGAGTAAAACAGGAGCAGGGGAGGAACTTTAAACCAAGTTCTCCTGCCTGCGGCCAAGTGTGACCTTATTTCTGCCATCGGGAGTGGGACACACTGCTGCGGCAGACAGCCTGCAGCCTGGCTTAGATACCTGCGGGGGCAATAACTCTCTCAGCATGCAGCCAGGAACTCCTGCTGCTTTTCTGTCCAGAACCAAGCTGTAGATCCTCAGCTAGCTCCAGCCTCCCCTTTTGTTTGTCCCTGGAATTTCTTGGCTTTTGTCTTTTATTATTCCCACACATCAATGGCACTGACTCCCTTCCATTTGATTTTCTGTGAAGTTCAAGCTCATTTCATCACTCAGTAAATATCTCCTAACAAATGCCCCCTACCATTCCTCTTAGAAACAAGTCTTTTTTCTTTGTTTCCCATGACACTGGCCATCATGGCATCTTTCTCTAATGATGCCAACTTTCTTTCTTCAGCTGACAGACTCTAATTACTGCAAAGATTTGTTAATTCCCTTTGGGCATCCTCCTCCTTCAGTTGTTTGAGTGATAAACTGTCAGACCTAGGGAAGCTCTAAACTGGCTGGAGAGTCCTGAGTTACAGTTCATTGAGATACAGAGCAAGAGCCAGAATAGGTTAGTTCAACTAAGTGCATTAAGCAATGAAACTGAAAGGCAGCTCTTTCCCATGAAGCCATCTGGCCATGAACACTTTCTAAACAAGAAAGCTTTCAACAACAGGCCCTCTGTTTTCTCGGTAGAAGGCTGCTGAAATCACTAGACTTATTCATCGTTTACAAATACAAGGCCCACATTTTGAATGGTAACACGAATTGCCCCCGATATGTACACGTACGTGTAGCAAGAAGAGGGGCAGCGAGGGTCTGTATTCAGGCCAGAGGTGGTCCAGATGAGAGAATTGGGTTGCTGGATGTGGATACGGCCTTGCTGTTAGGGTTGGTGCTGGCTCCTCTGTGGGTTTTGGGAGAACGCAAAATGATGTGTGTCTCTCACCGTTAGTAAAATAATGAAGCATTTTTACAGCATAGGTTTGAGAGAGCCAGAGTTCCTGAAAAGACTTGCCAAAGGCAACGGACCATAGTTTGCTTCTGTAGGGTTTTAAGACTTTGCTAAGTAATTAATAAATCTTAAGAGCAAGCTCTTCCATAGCTCTTTGTATCAGCTTATCTCAAAGCACCTTACAGATGGATGTAAGAAAGATCAGCTCTTTATTCATTGGGACACCATGGCACGAGGAGAACTGATCTGTCCACAGTTATGCCCAAGACCAATAGCTCTGAAATCCCAACGGCTCTGAAATCCCACTGCTGAATCCACTAGGTTTGATTCTCATTTGCTCAGAAGCTCATCTATTGGCTGAAAATTGGTGTCAGTGTTTTTAACCTTCTCTAAACAGAGTGTCCTGAGGGATGGATAGTGGTCTGTGACCCCAAAGCTCCACATTTTCACCAGCAGACATAGTACTCATACCCTACCCTGCAACTGGAATTCTGTCAGAGCAGCTATGCAATGGCATTACTGAAAAAAATCCTTTCCATACACCCACTTACAATCTCTGAGCATCTCCCCTCTCCCTATTAAAACATGGGGTTTTGTTGGCTTGGCCCCAGACCTCCAGACAAACATCAAACGACTAGATTTGTTCCAGAAGAAACGAAACAAAACAAAACGAGGGGTCTATACACATTGCTGGCCCCAGCCTTTCACCTGGAGACACCCAGAATGAGAGACAGCAGATCTTAAGCCAGGAGCAAAGAAGGAAGGTGAAGAATATCTGAACGACAGAATCAATAACCAATGCAGCAGAACTCAGCCCAGTTCACTCCACAATCAGCGAGGAGTCACTACACTGTGAGACACAAGACTCAGCTTTAACATTTCCTGAGATACCACGGAGAGGCCTGCTCAGACTCATACAGGTGGGACAGAGGCATCGGCCAGAAGAAATCTGTGATTCTGGGGACAGTAATTTTCAAGAGCTAGTTGAATAAATGCGAGATGGGCTAAATATCTCAAGAATCAAAGTCTGTCCTGTCCCCTTTTGTCGAGGCCATTTTTACCTAGGCCTAGGTGGGCACATGTATAGTCCCGCTTCTGAAGCCCAAAGCATGTTGGAAGGCACTTAAAGTCTTGGTCTAAACCTTCTTGGTCTCATTACACCAAGGTGGTGTTTCAGTTGGATCTCTTCTAGGATCATGTGTAAAGCACTAATCCTGTTGCATAGACTGACATCACTCTTTACATAGACAGAAAAAGATCTTCATCTTGTGCCATCCATTTGCTTCTACAGCGAACCTCACCAGTACCAAATACTGTTCCAGCCTGCTTCCATCAGGAACCGGAAAAATAACTTTGAGCCTAAATCACCACTAGAAAAAAGAAGCTGTTTTGTTCTGTCTTGGTCATGATCAGCACCTCGTGTGTGGTAAACGCACTTCTGTATAGCTTTTCTCTGGTTGCGGATTGTCTTAGCTTGAGGAGACACTTTCTGGACTAATTTTATACCTACTTTACTTGGCTATTTCTTCTTCCTTTATCTAAAAATGATTCTGCCTCTACTATAGCAAAAGAAAACTCTCCAATTGCCTTGAACGGATGCAATGTACCACTGAAGTCAATGACAAAATACACTCAGGTGCTGTCACTGCAATGAAGAAGTGGCATACTGTTAAAGTCCACACCATGTCCCTGCAGAGAGAGAGAGCAACTTCCAGGGATGGCTGTCACTGGAACAGCATCTGTGTAGGGATTCAGCGTGGCGTTACAGAGCAATTTCACAAGGTGTTCTGCAAAGTAGCAAGAAGACCAGCACTGGCCTCAAAGGCATGAAAAAGCAAACACAGGGCATCCTAGAAAATGTCATCAGTATCCATATGGATAAGGAGAAACGAACACTTCTGTGCCATTATTTCCTGTTAAAAATGCCTGGGTGTAACATTGTTTTGCTGTTTGCCACAATTTTTGGTCTTACCTCTCTTTTTCCCCTTCAAAAGTACCATTCAAGCAAATGAGAGAGAAATAACAGTGGACTGTGTGCGCAGTGTTTTGCATGCATGTGTGTATCTCAGCTAACTATGAGAGATTTGGAAGTTGTTTTCTAAGCAGAATTATTCTTCTGTTGTCTGTGAAAATAGCACAATTAGTGTTTCTAGCTCCTGAGAAGATTGTAAGTAATGTGCAGATACAGGAAACACAGACAATGGTAGGCAAAAGCTATTTTCATCTCCCACTGCAGAGTGGACCAAGGTAAAATCCCATTACCAAACTCTTTCAAAACTACAAGGTGTCGAGTCTTGCTTGGCTATTTAGTTGGTGGAACTGAACTAGCTCCACATCTTATAACAGATGAGGCTTTAAGCCAGAAACTTCAGGATTATGAATGCTTTACAAGTGACAAAAATCCTAAGGCTGCATTGCCCCGATCTTCTACAGTCAAGACCATCACTGGAATGTATGAATACTAAATACAACAGTTTATGCTTGGAGCATCGCTATAACTCCTTCCTAACAATTGCGTGTCTGAAACAGGTATTTTTACTGTATATGAAAATTTGCTAAAATATACTGGATACTAACTAAAGGCAGATTACGAAGAAACAAAGTTCTACTACTTTAAGAGTCTCTCCAATTTGTTTTTAAATACTGTATTGTTTTAAAACAATATAGTCTTAGTGATTCAATTAGTCTCTGAAAACACTAAAGGCAGCCTCATGAGGGAAATTAGACAGGGTTTTTATAGCAGAATTAATATGGCATATCCTCATATCCTGTGGAGTTTTATGTCCTTGTAAAAGTAGAAAAAAATATAAAAGGTAAACTCTGGAGTATATAATGGAATTACTATTATCTGCTCCAGGATCTCATAGGGTCTGGAATTATTATAGTATATTGAAAGTAATTACTAATTCATTCCAGTTCAGGAAAGCGTTCTGACCAACCCCAAGCTTATATCTCGTGAAAAATCAACAGGAGTAAAGCACATGCTAAAACTTAAGCACATCTTTAAGTTCTTTCCTGAATCGGGGCTGTCCCTATATTTAAATGACTAAGGTACGATGCCTGTGCATTGTTTCTCTTTGTATTCAAATCTATGTTAGGGATACTACAAAGCCAAAGATAACGAGTTTTGAATGGAGGTAACATTCCACATGCATTTCTGTACAAGAACTCATGCAATATTGGCAATAATACAGAATTAACTATATGTTACAGCTGAAATGCTCACTGACTTCTACTGCCCAGGCATTTCTGCCTAGAAAATTGCTTTTTAAAACTTGGGAGTTTGACCTCATACCCTGTTTTCTTTGTGGCTTCTACTGGTTTGAATGGCTATTTTTCCGACTGAACAATTATTTTTTTTTCTCTTAGGCCTTTTCAAGGTCCTCCTGATTCCCTGAAGGAATTGCTGGGCTCAGCCTCACCCCAGGATGATCCTCATGCAAACAAAACTCCAATCCCAAGGGAGTACTTGCAGGATCCCATTTTAGATGTGTCACTGGGTGCAGCTCAGGAAAACTGCCTCAGTGATTCCTTAGTATGCTCCACCAGGAAGAGCATCTTCAAATAACCAAACACTACTTATGGCAGGAAGGAAAGGAACCACTTCTCAACAACTACCTCAACAACCATCCATCCAAAGGTTCATTCACCCCTTGGGATCCTGCTTTATCTTATACTAACTGAACTCACGGATACTGGATGGAAGCACATCTCCCACTCCTTTCTTACCACCATCATCTCCAGCATTTCAGTCTGCTTATGGACATCAAAGATTTAGGTTTTCCTGGTGAATCTGTGGTGAGTGTCCTGTACTGAATAGCAAGACAACCTAGATGTGATTTCGTGGCTGATCTTTTGGTTTAGTAAAGACTCAAAGGAAAGGTGGCAGGACATGCTAACCCTGACTATGACAGGAATGGCCTTTGTCACTGAAATGACAACACTTTTAACCGGAGTCCAAGTCCATCATCTCTAACAGGCAGGGTCATGACTACTAGTCAGGGTCCCTGGAAAGGTAGAGACTTGGGGAGGGACTCTGAGATTTCCACCAACAGAACAGAGGAGAGGGTAAAAGCATGCCACATTATCTGTCCCACTAAAGCTTCTACTAAGACAAAAGCTCCAATGAATAATCTTGTTAGCATAACCATAGCCTTTGACATCCTTATGCTTAAAAAGCCTTATTTTCTCATGATCAGTGTCTACAGTAGCACCCACAGGATTAAACGGCCAAAAATTAGCACCCATAACCAAATCTGCTCCCAGAACACTTCAGCACCTTCTGTTAGAGGATCTGAAAGCACTTTACAAATGTTAACCAACATTTGGCCTCACAAGCCCCAGTGAGGTAGAACAGTATTGTCCCCGTAGGGACAGATAGACAGATTGAGGCACAGGGTTACTAAGAGACCTGCTCCCGTTCAGACACTAAATTTAGCAATGCCAAGGGCTGAATGAAGGTGTCCTGACTACTGCACCTATACTTTGTCTACACTACCATCCTTTCCCTCACAAACCTTCAACATGAGCCCTTAGCCTTTGAACTAAAACCAGGATTCTATATACAATAGGTGAAACGATCATTTAGCAGTCGCATAGTCAGAGAGTTACTCAATTAAATGAAGTTATTTGTGGGAACAAATGATTTCTTGTGCAAAACTCTGGGTGTAAATGATCATGCACTAAGACTAGTGGGTGCAAATTTGGTGCACGATAACTCTGACCCCTTGATAATACCCATTCCTGGCCTCTCTCACATAACTCTCTTTTTCAAGTTGCATTATAAGTATCATCACATGAACGTCTAAAGATGCAGCCTGCACAGATTGTTTCATACCAGCAATGCAAGCAAACAAAATGTGGAGTGGCTTTGGGAACAACCCAGCATTCATGTACCGTCAAACATCACAATGTTATAATGCATTCTAATCACAAGGGGTTGCAAGGCAATAGGGAATAGGTGTGCATGTTGAAACAAAGGCAAATAGAGCAACAAAGAAAGATTTGATTGCACAGATTTCATTTAGGTAAAGTTCTGTAATAATCACTTTCGTCAAAAACTTGGTCCATGAGAAAGGGAGGCAATGCCAGCTAGCCTATGACAAAGCTTCGGCTTGGTAAAAACCACCAGCCCTGCGTGAATAGATGAACTTTGCATTCCGTAGGAGTCATTACTGATTAACAAAAGCAAAAGGTTTCTCTAAATACAGTAAGTGTGGTTTTGTCAGATAGAAGAGATTCTTAAAATATGGGTTTTTGAACACCACAAAATTCCATTTGTTATATAAGTAGAGAATCTGGCCATAGTTAGGAATACTGAAGTGTAAAAAACCAAATATGTAGTCTTAAACATTACAAAAACTATCAAAACATTCAATATTTTGAATTGACCTTTTTTTCCCCCTACATGTGTCTCTTTTGGCAGTGATGACAAGATTTCTAAACTGAGTTGTTATTACTGTTCTGCAGTTGTTGGTTGGTTTTTTTGTACATTTTTCTGAATATGTTTTTTAAACAAAAGAAAATTACCAGCTTTTATAAAAAAGAAGGAGTTTGAATCCTTACTCCCAAAACACAGATACAAGGTTTTCCTTTATAAAAAGTGTATTGATTTTTTGCTATAAAAAGTGACCTATAGCGTGTCAAACCTGAAAACAAATTTTCACAGTGTTTTCAGTGTTGGCTGTTCACAAGGCATTATTGTTACAAACAGAGATAGAGAGATACCATAGGGTAGGTACAAAAACTTGTTACCAGCTAGCAGTATCTTTGGGTCACACGTGAAAGGTGTTCCGCTCCAGATAACTCAGCTGACTTCCACATTTTTGCTTAATAACTTAAAAAAAAATCCCAATATTTGAATCCCTATCGTACTAACCTTACTTAGAATCTTATGCAATCATTCCTAATCTCATCCAAGCTTCTGCTGGCATATTAAGCATCAAACTAGGAAGTAATTTCCCTTCCTGCCCTCCAACAATAAAACCAATATTAGTTAGGATGCAGGTGCTAAAATCAGGGCTGCAAATGATGAGCAGGTGAGCTGGCAAACGTTGGCAGTTTGGAACGGTGGAGAATATCATTTGCTCTACTTGAGCTGGCAAATTGGTCAGCGAGCGATCCGTTTGCACACTTTTGGGGGAGCTACTTTACTAGGAAAATTACATAGTTGCAGCAGAAGAAGAAATAATAGAAGAAAATGGGAAATGCACAGGATCATTGGCATATTGGCCCCAAATTGCTCGCAACGTCCCTTTTGCATCCCTGTAACTTAGAAGAATGGTATCCCTCTATCTCTATAGACTGGTAGGTGGTGATTTGTGGCACAGAGGATAAATCACAGAAAAAAAATGACATATAACTGTGTGTCCGTTGTCTGATTTGAAAGCACCAGTCACCTATCTGCTTATTTTGGCAGAAGTACTCTACTGTATCTTAAACATAGCTTGCAATATGGACATTTAGCTTCGTGTCGCTTTACATGGAATCTCCAAGGGAATCAGAGTCATCCAAAGACAGAGGCAGATACAAGTCCTGTAGGAAGAAAGAAGAAAATGTTAACTCACACAATCAGTTTCCACCTTTGGCCATGCATAAGGAAGCAGTCAGATGGTCCAGTTCCGTGCAGTTCGCAGGGACAGGGTGGAAGACTCGTGCACTGGTTACTGGACAGGCTGACCAGTTGTTCAGGTGGTTCAAGGCTAAAATCGAGGCAGATTACTTGCACAGTGGAGCAGGAGAATCTTGGGACCAGAAGAAAGATGACTGTTCAGAGATGAGTTTGAGTAGCATTTTTTATCACTTCTGGATCAATGTGTGGATCAGTTATACCACATGCATGAAAGAGCAGGACCTTTCCTTAAATAGGTCTCTTTGAACCTAAGTCCACAATAAAGAGTCTTACCTTGATGTGACAGCTACCCTTAGGACAAATCTCTAGGAAAATCACATGTTCCATGAGTTATTCTTTAAGTATTTCTGATCTATTAGAAGGGTTAAGAAAATAATCCCAAGTGTACTATTTTGGATCAAGTGCTGAATGTAAAGCTTTTCCATGATCCCTTTCTGGGGTAACCATCTTATTCCACTTCCTTAAAGTTCTGCATGGAACTGGGTACACAAACCTGCTCAAGGGCTAAAGCTCTCCTTGGACCTTTTTGAACTCTGACTCCCACACAGGTAATAGCTGTGAAAATGAATGAACTACAAAATGAAGAAAAGCCCAAATATGCAGGAAGGAAATTCACAACAATCTTGATATAAGAAGAGGTGAACTGTAACTTTGTGGTGAACTCAACCTAAGCATTTATCATTTGAGCTTTAGGGAAAAAAAAAAGTGATTTCATCATAAGCAGGAAATTGCTCCTGGGAGGAAGACAATGATGCATGAATATTCTGGTAACCTAAAATGTTCATTCATGTTTGCTGATTGGCTTAAGTTAGTGGACAAGCTCATAGATGGATTGCCTTTGTCCTCAGCAGTCACTGTCTATTACAAAGGTTCTCAGGGCTTCACTAGAAAGGTCTTAAATCAGTCAGCTGAAAACATACATAATAAAGAAGGTGGGTTTTACTTGTCTTTACCAGGAAGCAAATACTCATCTCCAAAGTCCAAAATGAGGTAGTGTTTGTGAAGTAATTTAGGTCTTCGATGGCTGAAGCAAAAAATGCATTACTTTTGCTGAAATACACACAAGCATTTGTTGAATTCATACTATGGGCCAGATGCTGTTTGTTCCACCACCATGACAACTGTAGTCCAGCTGCTGCTACTACTCCTCACTTTGAGAAAAAACATAATCCTCAAACAAAAGGAGTTCAACCCATGCAATCGAGACCGCACTGGATTACATGTGGCTGGCTGACTGCAAAACCTCACCACTATTAGAATTTTTTTAATTACTCTTCCAGAATTCCAAGTCAATGCTTTCAAAGTCATACTCGGGCTGAGAGGTACATTCTGTTTACTAAAAAGAAATCCCACTGACCTCCTCTCACACTTACATTTATGTCCAAGTTCCAATTTCTGTATCAAGTAAAGACTGTTGGAAGCAACACTGTGGCTATTCCAGAAATGAGAAAGCCCATGGAAATGACAATCTGGACTCAGTGCAGAATGGCACTGAATAACAGTAACGTAAAAGCCTTGACTGCTGCTATACCTTTTAAATAAGTCAATACATGAATTAGCTATGGGCCAGCACAGGTTTATTGATCTCTACTAGGATGCCATGCTACCTCTTAGACACCTTGTTTGTTACCAGGAAAAACAGCTACTGTATGAGAACACAATTACTACACCAGCTGTAAAAAGTCACTTATTTCTTGTAAAACAGAGCATAGCCTTAAATAATTTAAAAAAAAATCCTTGAGAGGCCTCAGTGAAGTGATGTCTTAGAGCTTCAGTAACATTTACATTTCTTCTGCTGTTTAATGGACCAGATTTGCCAACATGTAAGGCTTTTCAAGAGAGGAGAATTTATATGAAGATCACATCCATCAATAACTTGTGAACTTTTTCAAATAGTGGTACAAGCTCAGGGTTAAGTTATCTCTTCTGATCCACATGAATGATGTCCAGCACACATTAATAACTCCAGTGGAAGAAACAGGCCAATGATTTGTTGTTCACCATCTTGCTAGAACCCAAAGTGACAACCCTTTTAGGTAACGGGCCAAATTCTCCACTGTTTCAACATAAGGAGTTGTGCTGCCAGAGAATATGGCCATGATTTAAATGTCATCCAAATCTGAGTAGACTAAGGAAGAAACAGATGTAGTAAGGTATAAGAAACGTAATACCTTGTGCTTACGGAGGCTCCCTGGGCTGGTAGGTGTGGAGATCGGGGACTGCTTTGATTTGGGTGTAGAGAGCTGACTGCTTGAGGTCCCATTTGCTGTCAGAAAACAAGACAGAAGCTAGCAGTCAGACAAGCAAGAGGAAGATCTTCTTTCTCCTTTGGGAAGATGGAAGGTATCCAGACATTGAAGACAGAAACGCTATAGTTTATTCATGTTAGGCAGGAGAAAAAAAACAAGCGAACAACGTGGCTATTCACCCAACCTAAGGCTTTCAGCTGCTCAGGATAACAGACTGTGAAATACAGTGAAATACAAAATATATTGAAGAAGCAATATTGTACACAACAAGTATTTACCAAATTGATCCAAGATACACATCACCAGAAAAACAAAAAGACAATTTCTATGTTCTGAGACAGTTTAGCGCAATTGAAACCACATGGCATTTAAGAGCATGAGTGGAAACCAGAGACTGCAGATATCCTGGATCCTACACAAGAAATGTTAGGTGTCAAA
Organism: Ibidorhyncha struthersii; assembly: GCA_013398815.1. NCBI lineage: Eukaryota > Metazoa > Chordata > Aves > Charadriiformes > Charadriidae > Ibidorhyncha > Ibidorhyncha struthersii. Next base: position 147,141 of record VZSZ01004489.1, on the reverse strand, counting down.
TATGCACATTACAAATTAGACAAACAGCTGCCTGGAATGCCCTGGATGTAGTTAGCTGTGGCTAGGATTAAATGACCAAAAGAGCCCTTCTGAAACCCTGCTGTAAGCAGAGGGTGCCCTGTCCCTGTTCACCTCTCCGGGGAGAGGCCAGAGCTGGCTCTGCTCTTCCTCCACTGCCTGTGCCAGAGAAGTGAACATCATCCATCAGGGGGAGGAACAAGAACATCACATCAAGCGATGATCCTCTTGCAAAGATCAAAACCTGGCCTTCTGGGTTGCTTTGTTTGTTCGTGTTGCTTTGAAGAAAATGTAGTTATTCTCCATTAAAAAAAAATATTCATTTAAACCAAATGGCTTTTGGAAGAGTTGTTTGTTGAGGCCTTCACAGACATGGCTTTTAGTTAAAGTGAAGGCCCCCAAGGCTGTGTCAGGGCAAGCTATTATGCATTTATTGGACTAGAAAGGAATCAAAGTAAATAGCACATTATGCAGAAAAAAATGAAGGGAAACAAAATGGAATAAGGATAAATCACTGTTTTCCTACCACTGATGTTCCTGAAGTAAGCTAATGTCTTTGATAATTGCGAGGTGTCGCAGTATGTATTTCATACAGACATACTTACACAAAGTGAACTTGGTCATTCATAGGTTGTGTGTCAACTCCAGGGATACAGACCTTCTTGTTACCAGGGGTTGTAAACACATAGCACAAGCACAAGCATTACTTGAGAGAAGGAAATTCACACTCATGCTGGCCGTGTCCAAGTATATTATCTTTTCTGGCCTTTTCTTTTTGCAACCCAAGCAGCAGCAAGCTGGACGCCTTATGAGCATTAAACTACATATCCCAATCAAGTCTACAGAAAGGGACATTTCCAAAACCTACTCCAGATGTTAACATATTCAGCACAAGCCACAAAACTAAACCCCAAATATTTTGATTGTCGTTTCCTTAAATGGCGATAGCGTTGCCAGCCCTCCAGATAACTAAACAAATCCCTACCCCTTTTAAAGAAAACATTTTCAGTTGTGTTGATGTTTCTCACAGAGAGAAAAAGACAAGCATATAATGATCCAGGCTTGTTGTCCTGCTGTCTAAGCGCCCAATATCCCTGTATACCATTACTCTAACTGTAAAAGCACGCGCACAGGAGGATGAATGATTTCAGCATATGGGACGTATGCTTTCAATTGTAATAGCTGAATACGCAAATCAGTTACTTAAAATTAAGCAAGTAATTGAGTGTCTGGAGGAGACCTAAGAAGTATAAAATATCATACAGTAAGGAGAAGGTGTGTGACTGCCATATTTTTAAGAGAAAAACCAGCATAACTCTTGCTTTAATGCCTAAGACAGCCTCATTCCTCTTCCCTGTTATCTTTTTGTGAAAAAGAGGGGGGCAGTTAAGGTTCGTGGTATCAGTGGCCCAAATACAGAAGTCATACACGTGAATTCAAGTAAGTGTAAAGAAACGTGCTCTAAGGCACAGGGCAAAGGAGGAGCTGCCAGCATGTTAAAGCAGCTCAGACTCAGATTCATGGCGATGTGGGCCCTCTGTCTTCATATCCATCATTTCTGTGCAGAAGGCACTATTGGGAAGAGGAGGTTATTCATCACAGGAAGCTTCTTTCCCATTACAAATGCACCTCACTGAGGAAATAGGTATTTCTTAAAAGGTGGTAGAAATAATGATTTATAGATAATTGGGGAACAGAGTGACCCTTCACCTCCCCAACCCACTACGGCCATTCTTTATTGGTGGGGGGAAAAAACTCTTTATGGAAAGAAATTGTTACACACCGGTCCCTGCACACCACTCTTCACTTTGCTCCAGTTCTACAAAGTGAGCTGCCCTCGAGGCTGGTGGGAAAAAAGGTAGACTTCACTAACTATATGCCATATAATGAAGGCAATTCAGAAAAAAAGAACTTGGGTCTCTTTTATGTTTTTTTTCTTTAACCAAGTGACTTTGAGTTTTCTATTAAAGAAAATGTGGGGTACAATAGTACTAATATAATCTACATTAGCTAGAATCCATCTCTAATTTCTAAAATGCCTCTTTCTTTCTTTATTTCCAATTGTTGCTGATCCTGAGGCAGGAAGTAATCCTTCCTAAGATGAAGAATGCCACTTAACAACTCTACAAAGAACCTAGATTTCCCTTCCACAAACAAGAAAACTGGAAGAATGGCTAACAATAGATGCAATTGCTGCAGGGAAGGACAGAAATTCCCTAGTACAATGAGACTTTTAAGTGCTACAGCAGGGATGTTAATATTTTATGAGCACCAACGAAAAACCAGATGTGACATCCAAATCAGAAATCCAACGAGATGGATGTATATCATTACAAATACTCACCGAGAATTTTGCAGCAGGAGCAACAATTAAGAAGCCCAGTTTAATTTTCTCTATGTCTGCTAATGAAGAATTGTGTTCATAATCAAACTTGCACTCATTTCTTTTGAATTCAAATGCAAGAAAATAACAAGAGGCAAAGAGCAGATCCCAGGTGGTCTATAACGCTGCTGCTCCACTAAAATCTGCCAATGACTTATGGTAGGTAAGGATCTCACATAAGCTCGGATATTGGAAACAATTCTTTATCGCCAGATTTTGTTTGAACTCATTTGGTTTTTTTCCACTGCATTATTGTTTGTGTATGATGTCTTATTTATGTCATTCTATTCGCTTTGCAACCTCAATTTACTTTAAAGCCCCTTTGTGCAGATGACACATCCTTTAATTGCATGAACATGTGCACTGTCTTGTTTCACAGGATCCTTACCTCCTTCAGTGCACAAGACAATTTGTACTTGGGAGGTAAATCAGGCTTGTCCAGCCAATGAGAGGGAGGATGGAGAATATGGCATCATGTTATGTTTGAGCTGGCTATTAGAGATCCAGGTAAACTGAATTCTCTGCCTGCTTCTCCCACAGATATTTTAGCCAGACTTCTCATGTGTAATTGTTCCTTGAGTGTTGCTCAGGTTTGCTTGGATGACTGGGGCTCTGGATCTGAATTTCAAGCAATGATAAGCACCGAGACCTATAAATGAGGTTAGTGAGGTCCATCCTTTGAACTCACATTTCTATCAATGAACAGAACTGGAAAAAGCAGGGCCCAAGGATCACAGTGAGTGCTCAGAATGTGTGGATATATCTCTTTTTCTATCAATTCGAAAAGTAAGGTTAATACTCCTTGCTCCTCTGGCGTTCCCAGGGTTCTGCAGATGAGTTCCTAGTTTGAGGAGCACGTGCTCATACATCACAAGAGTGAGAGACAGAATCATGAAATACGTGGATAGTTGTCTCCAGGTCAGAGTTTGAAGTGTCACCAAGAAAATAAAAAGAGGCAACAACAGAACAAGAACAGCATAAAGCAAATAGAGAAACAGCAGCTCATTGAGTGAGCACAAGCCATCCTGCTCTCCGGGACAGAGGAGCCTGTGGCAAAAAGAAAGACTCAGTTGTAGTGTTTATTCACCAATGGAAGAATTCAGATTGCACAGGCATCCTTCACTCAGGGACCTCCTAACTTCCAAGCACTCAGCTCTGCAGTGTTGGCACCCTGTTCTCATCACATTTTGTGAGGGTGATCTCTCCACTGGATGCGTACTGTGGATTGTCAGCTAGCAGAACGTAAGTAAGCGCAAGTGGGATAACAAGCTGCTCTATCTTGTGTGCAATCCAAAAGACATCTGCTGCCTTTTTAACACATTCATATATAATGACCCTGGGGAGCCAGATCTGCAGTCAGGACAGACTGACGTTCTGAATCTGTTTTGCTAATTGCTGCTGCCTTGTGAATATGCCTTTGTCCCTCTACCCAAACCCTTCCATTAGAGGACTGAGAAATGGAAGTCCTGCCTCAGAGCCATGCTCATAGGCTCCCTGAGCCAAATCGAGGCAAACCTGGGGAAAGACATTTTCAAATTTCAGTTCAGGTACCTGTGGCTCTGTACTGCAAAGGACTAAGATCATGCTGGTTTTAAAAATCATAAACTCTCCTGTCACAGCACATGCTGAACCCTTGTTTGTTATGTGAGTTACTGTAAGATAAATTTGTATTTTTATAACAAAGAAGTAATAGCAAATGACATCATTTTTTTCTCCCCTGAGATTTAGCTCTGTCTTTTGTTTGGTTTGACTTATTATTGGAGCAGTCTGTTAAAGAAATTTTGCCAGACTTCATGCTGACCCTACCCCATTTCAATCTCATGGACCATTGTAGCAGCACAGAGACGTACCTCCTTATGCTCGGTTTTCCTCTGTCATGTTAGGAGAAGAAACTGGATGGTGTACTGCGGGTGTAGTTTAGTCTGGATTTTATTGCTCTAAGCTATGTCATTTAGCAAAGCTGACTTCACAGAAAGAAAAAGAGAGGCTAGAAATAACCATAGAAGCTTTGTAATTCCAATTCTGTGCTCTAAATTGGGATCAGATATATTTGGGTCATCCCCAACAGATATCTTATTTTTTAAAGGCACCAAGTCTGACAGGGACTCACAGGCTCCCTAGGACACCTGCTTCAGTGACTAAGATGCTTATAATTGAAAAGTGTTCCTAATATTCGATCTATATATGCCTTATTAAAGATTAAACCAATACCCTGTTGTATCCCTGATAAACAGACAGGAAATTTGATCCTTATTCTCTTTTTAATACCTCACAGGCATTTGAAAAGTGTTAAATTGTCCCTTCTCAATCTTCCTTTTTTCTAAGCTTACTCAGTCCATTTCCTTTAACCTCTCTGAACCGTGGGAAATTTCTTCTGGATTTTTTCTAGTTTTCTTATATCTTAGCATGTTCACTCCATACTAAAACACAACAATCTGAGCTCAACTAAGGCCAGATAAAGACACCAATCCCTTCCAGTCTCAATTCTCACCTGATATATAAGAAACTAGTTCAGCTCTACTAGCTAACATCTGGGAGACAGAGAAGAGAAAGGCACTTGGATGCATTCTTGTAGAGGAAGAAGTAAAATCCTGCTGTATTTTGCTAACCCTGCCTTGCTGGAAGCAACATTTGAGGGGAGTTAGGTGGAGGATATAGATGAAAGACTGCATCACAGCTCCAGCACCAAAGAGATGGGAAACTAAAGGATATATTGGAAGCCCAGTGGGAACTGCTGGCAAAGGAGCCAGGGCCTTCCAGTCAAACTGAACCAAGAGGTGAAAACAGCCCCATGATGGAATGATCAGCGCAGTGTCTGGAGGAATAGCTGGATTAAACCAGAAATACACTGGCATTGCTGAGAAGGTATATATATGGGTTGGGGGTTAATGAGAGAAGGAAGAATACCTTGGGAATATAAGGACAGTAGTCTGTTACCATCTGCTTATAGCAAGACACTTCTTTGTTCATTCATTTAATTTTCATTCATTCATTCATTTAACATTCATTCATTCATTCATTGAAATGACTGTATGGTAAATAAAGAGATAAAAGTACCGTGACAAGAAAACAGTGTTTCACATGTTTCTGTGGATTAGCTACCTCATTTTTTGAATATCCTTGGAGCTGAAGGGCTCTGGCTGCCTAGAGGGAATTGAGCTTTTCACAGTGAGGCCATGACACATCTAGGCAGGAGGCAGATTACCTCTGGCAGAAGGTAGCAATTCAACCAGTGAACTCAAATCGCTGCGGCTGGGAGCTGGCACTCTTTGTGCAGTTGCACTTCTGTGCATGGCCTTTTGTCCTGACGTTTTTTAACAGAATATTTTGTTTATGTGTTCTTTGTTGCTCCGTGTTAATCCTTCTTATTTTGGAATGGGAGCTGACCACTTACTTAGGTGCCTCACTACCAGGACTGCTGTAACAAGACAGGCAAGGAATACATTACAATTCACATCTAGCTGGTGATGGGCGGAATTCAATAGCTTAGAAGCTGCTTCCATTTCAGTGCTGGATTTACAGACTTCCTACGTATATTTCCTTCTGTATTCTGCTGTTGTTCTGACTCGGAGGTGGCCTCAGAGACCACTGGGGAAACTGGACTCCAGCCAGCGGTATGCTCTCTCTATGGCTCTCCCAGAAAGCTAGTTATACCTGGATTTATGTTTCTCATTGAGAAGTAGATCACTAAATCTATAGCCAAAATCAGAAGGAGCAAAGGATATTAAAGATGAATGGAGATCACCTGGCATAGAAGGCAGATCCCTACACAGAAAGCTTCCGGGCTGACAAATCAACTTAGACAGGGATGTACACAGTCTGTGACAATGGCTGACACAGCATTAGGCCACACAGTTGTATTCATTCACCTGCATAACCTGACAGTTTACTGCAGCAGGATTGAATGCGTTAGAGAGTGTGCAGGTTGCTGGAGCAGCCTCTGATGCACCAGAGTGTAGATAGTGCCCTTGTTAGAGTGCAGCTTGGCTCTGTTGGAAGGTCTGGAGCACATGCTGCAGCCTCTCTGCTGCTGGAGGTGTCTTTTGTCTCTGGCAATCTGTGAGATAATACCTTTGGTTTTAGCAATATTGTTCTCTGAATGCTTTCAGAATACACAAAAATCCCCAAATAAAGAGCTTCGAAGCTCTCTCCTGGGCATGATTCCATGGGTAGATTACAGAGCTCTGTATATAGATTGGTTATCACTGTCTTGGATGATCCATTGGGAAAGAAAGCATGAACAGCTTAAGTGATGCACTCAAAGCCACGGAGTGAGTCAGTAGAGGAGACTGGAATAAAACACAAGTCCCCAAATACCTCAGCCTGTGTGGAGGATAGCTGCTGCTTGGGCACAAAGCATTTCCACAGCTTTGAATGAGAAGTGTTTTATTTATATTGTCACAGTAAGATCAGAAGTGTTCCTACAGTGAATGGTAGAGAAAGCGGATGCAATGGTTGCATGCTGTCAACGTCACATCCTCAGAATTAGCACTAGCAAGCTCTGCTGAAGCAGTTTTTTTGGTTCTCTCTGTGCCATAACAGTGACATTACTTTTGTCCACTATCTGCTGGCAGCATCGAAGCTCTTGCCAAGAAGTGAGGCACAGTTGTGCATGCACCATCTGCTTTAAGCTTAGCTGCCGCTGTGGGCAACGCATGTGGACCACTGTCTGTGTGTAAATCCACTGCATTCTCATTTTTGCTGCTGATAAATAATGTACCGTTTCCCCATGTGCTTTAACAGGGTAATGGAATAATTAGGATGAGAAATGGAAAAAAATAACATCCTTTTCTGTAACTGCGGTGTGCTTGTAATGAGGAGGGTCCAGACTTCTTTCACTCAAGCAGCGTGGAGATTTACTTCAGAATCTGCTTTTACATCAGTGCCCAGATATGTCACAATGGCCTCAGAGACTATGGTGGAAAAAACGATACACAAACCTACATGGAAAAGAACTGAGAAGAGTAGAAACTAATAATGTAGAATCAAGAAAACTCCAAGTTCTGATATGACAACCATAGCAAAGTGAAAAACAGCAAAGACAGAAAGTAAAAATGGGTAAGAGATCAAACACATAGCAAAAATATTTAATATACTTGAAATAAAACTGCTTTAAAATCCTTTCACAAATGAAATAGATGAGAATGCTGGGGAAAAAAATCAGTCAGATCATCTTTTATTAATCAGGCTTCATTCAGCATTCTTTGCCTTTTTAATGTGATAACTTCAAAATCCAGGTAAACCTGTTGTTTGTTTGTGTAAATATTGACTCTTAAGTAATGTGTTGACCCACTTTCTTTATTACAAATTCAAGGGACGAGAACACAAGATGGTATTCTCTTTTTCTCTCTGTCCTGAGAAAACAACTGTCTTTGATTACCTTCCCAGCACTGAGAGAGTTCAGTCATTTTTTTGTTCTCATTAAGCAGGACAAGCTGCCATTTTTTTCTGTATTGAAATCACTCTTGTCTAGATGGATTAAAGAAACCTGATTTGTTCTTCATTACTGCCCTTAACTCCAGGATCTGACTATTGTTCAGCATTTCTGGTTATTTTAATCTCCTCGTGAAAGGCTCTACTAACTGTGTTCATTAAACTTTATCAGATGAGTCACCATTTTGTTCCTGTGAGTCATTCAGTCAGTTAAAATCAGGAACACAATAGTTGCCATTTCCCATTAGACTATATGTTCATGCAATAAAGTCTAGTTCTGATGGTAATTAGCACCTGATGCTTATGGAGAAGGTTTAAATGCTGTTTCACAACTCATGCATGATCTGACTCCCAGATCACTGAATGGGAGTTATTTGGTTGGTTTTTTTTAAATCAATAACCTATTTTCCATCATGCCTTCAATGTACCTATGCAACGTTACCATGCATTTGGGATTGTAAAAGCTTTTTAGACTATAGCAAGCCTGAGTTTAAGAACAGCCAACACTGGAATCTTGAAGAAAAAATCTGGGAATGCAGAATCACCTTACAGAGAAAAAACTTTTTTAAAATCACAGAGTCTTGGCATGTGCCAACCAATTTCACATTGTATCTTTAAGTAGCTGAAGAACATCAGGATACCCTAAGCGAATTAACTGCTTCCTGGGGAAAATCTTTCTGAATACTGTCAGGAGAATTTTATATCCAGTATCCAATATGTACTGATGGTCAACTGTTGTGTGGTGTTTGCATGCAATATGTAATGAGTTATGGTGAAGGTGAAAAGCGATTTCTGGTTTGTATGACCTGTTAATACTGTGGGTCACTTGAATTTAAGTTACGAAACTCTCCTGGAGTGCTTATTTGGTGATTTGGCCATTTTAGTGAAAGGTCGTGCCTGGTTCTCTTTTGGAAAAAAAACAGGCAGACAGATGACACACCTAGAGATACACCCTCTCCATCATGACTCTAAAAACTATCAATTACTAGAAGTGTGATATTCAGCCCAGCCTTTAAATTATAGGCTCTGCAGCTCTCCAGGTGTGCTACTCCACCAATCCAGTTGCTACTGAAGAGGGAGGGAGGCATTTCAAATGGTGCAAGCTGCTGCAGCAAATCAGGATTCCCGTTTTCCTTCTCTTCTATTACTGAATGAATGTCTCAGTATCACATCAATAAACTCATCAACAGCTCTCCAACTGCAAGGTCACTGGTCTTGTTTAAATAATGATTAGAAGGGGACACTCCTGACCTGTACAATAATTAACATTTGCATTGCACAGGAGGTTATTCTAAAGCAGTCTGTATCTATAGGGAACACATGGGAGCACTATGCGCCTTGATTTCCTGCCTGTGAAATGGAAACTTCTTTTAAAATTTTGCTGGGGAAGGAGGCTGTGAGACTGTGGGTGGTATGACCTAAAGCCACAACTGCACTTAACCAACCAGAGAATTCCTTTCCAATATTTATTAAGCGCCCCTGTGCACTAGCACAAGCTCCTTGTTTCTAAAAAATGCCAAAGTTTCATATGCAAACACCCAAGGTCAGTGTATGCAAAAACACACAGTATGTGTTTTCTTCTTGAGCACAGTTAATATTCAGACACCAGAAAACAATCACTCACCATCTTGATGGTTACCTGAATCGGCTGGAGACTTGCTCCGGCGCATGGGGGCTGGACTCTTTGCTGAGCTCTTCTGAGGGGTGGGAGATGACTTACTGCCTGTGGCGGTCGCAGGGCTCCCTTTCATCACCCGGCACTCTAAGGAAACAGACAGCAACCGTGGTTATGTCCCTACCTACTCTTGCTGCCTATAGACACCAGGTGTGAAACACCCAAGGGGAGCTTACTGCTTTGTCTCCAAAGAGCTGTGGAAAACATCAACAGCAAGGGAAAAGCTGATATCTGCACATTTTCTTCAGGGCAGAAATGAGAATTTTTAGGGGAGGGAGAGAAGAAGAACAGCTTTGCTCCTCTAGAGGATGTGCTGAGACAGTGTACGTCAAGATTGGGCGGGCTCCCTAGCAGGGCCCATCTCCATTCCTCTGTCCCATCAAAGATTTTCTGCCCTTTCCCTTGCCTTGGTTCTCACCAACTACTGAGCACAATGAAAATGGTCAACACTGAGGGAAGAATCAGGCCAAAAAGATAGTTAATTTGCTGTAACCCTTCCATGAAGACCGAGTAGCAGGAATGATGAGTGCAATTTGTGGAGGTGCAGAAAGCCAGCAAACAGCTCATGGCATGACGTAAGGGACATCTGCCCCAGGAGCCTTTCACCCAGCCTGAATCAACTTCTTCTGTGGTTTCAACAAGCTGCAACTTTTCAGATGCAGAAAGCAAAGAAGACAAAATGGTTTTACAAAACACGTCCTCTGTCCTGGCCACTAATCCCTTTCAGAAAGGTATGTATAAACAAGTCTTGTAGATTTATGTAGTTAAAGACATGAGCAGATGAGAACCCCAACAGTGTTTTCTTAAAAAATAAATAGGCCAGGAAGAGTGGAAAACGTAAACATGATCTACAGTGTCCTGCAGAAGGGAAGTCAAACGCTAACTAACCTCTGTGTGTCCCAGCATTTCAGGCATGCCGGATCTTCAAAACCGGGGTTTATTTACATTGAGAGCTAACAGAAAAGGCAATTCCCACCCCTCAAGTTATTAACCCAGTTAAGAAGGTGACAATAAAAAGGGGATTTCCTTTTTGTCAAATGGTAACTGGTCTCACCTCATCTCCTGCAACAGATTGTCCTCACCAAGATGTGAAAACCAGGTCTTTTTTACAGGCGTGAATTAGATGTTCCACATACAGACAGTTTTTTGTGGAAAAGTTCAGCTCAGCATGCGTGGGCTGGACTGAGGACTCCCTTGACTGGATTCCCTAATAGGAATCAACTAAGGCAGCACATAGTGGATTAATAATTGGTCAACCGAAAACAAGTTGTCTGACCTAAATGTGTGTGTTATTTATTTATATATCAGTATATCTATGAAAATGTAATTGCCTTAAATTTTTCCCCAGGCTTTCCTCATTCTCAGACAGTCAAGAGTCAGTCTCTTCTTCTTCCAGATGGTTTGCAAGAGAGTTCGCTGTTGGGTCATGCAGTACGAGAATATGAAGAGAGGATGCCTCGTGCTCCAGGGATACTGCACAGTGATAATTAAACCTACAATGAGTTTACTCTCTCTCCTGCTTAATGGAGTTTGGAAACTGTACATGAGGGCTAGAAAAAGTTGTGTGTTTTTTTTTCAAAGGTACTTGACTTCTCACAGATGATGCCACAGAAAGATTTGTAGGGTTCCACCACTGATACAGCCCCAATTTTTTATACATGAAGAGCAGTAATGACGGGGGGGAGGTACAGAAGGTAGACTATCCGTCCTCGATATGAAAGAATATAGTGTTTGATGAGACACTGCAAAATAGCCACTAGGGAGACTGTGCAAATAACTGCTCCTGGTGTTAACCAGCCAAGCCAAAACATGGGGGAAAATCGTCTTCAGTAACTGCAGAAGTAGTATTTTTCAAGGCTTGTACATATAGCTGTTTAACAAAAACAGTGAAACATTTTGATCTTAGAGCATGATTCGTTTAGTCCAGCCACAGGCACCAAATACTATGTGAGATATGCTAGAGTACAGCCTCTCCGGAGCAGAGCAGGTCTCCTGGCGCCCCTGTGTGATATCTGTCAATCATATATCCCAGGGGTATCTCAGAAATCAAGGGGGTCTCAAAGGGTGTCAGACATCTATGTTTAGTCACCTGAATTACTTCCTAAAAAAATAAACCTGAAAAGTGAAGATAGTTTATGTTGAGTCTTTTCAAGAGCTTTCAAATTTATTTTCTTCCCAGGGGAGTAATCCCTTGAAAAGAAACTTAGCTTTGCATTTTCCAGCACAGAAAGGCTGACTCTTAGGAATTCCTCCAGCTCAGCCGTTGGCAAGTGTCAGTGCAGCGAAGGCAATTACTGAGCATTTGTACATCTTGAAACAAGGTTCTAAAGGTGGAAACCTGACTGTGCTGAAGTTAATGTAAACAGGCCAGCATGGGGGGCGTGACATTTCTGTGGGCTGATGCTGAAACCAGTGGGTAAGAATGAGACAGCAACGTCATCTAGAATGTGCTCAGCAACAGGGATTATAGGGCGGAAGCTGTGGTGGGCATTCAGGAGGAAAAAGATGACATAATCCTCTCGTATGCTATTTCTCATTTTGTTTCCTGATGTCCTGCCAGAGTTAACATAATAACCAGAAATCCAAGTGCATGTCATCCAAACGGGCAAGAAAAAGTACCCCATGACAGAGGAGATTTTAATAAATGACATTCATCTGCAAGACCTCAGGATTCACAGTTCCTCTTGCAGCATCTGACTCATAACAAGGAAGGATGATGGGTGTATAATGGCAAAACGCTTCTGGCTAATAGCTCCTCATCTGCTTCTTGAGAAGTGCAGGGCACCCGTACTCCCCTGAAAGTACCACTGTGAGCTGCAGTTACTTGGTGCCTTCCCAACAGCAGGCTTGACTTATTTTTATTAAAGAAATCTGAGCTGGAAAAATCAGTAGTAACCAGGAGTGTAGGCAGATAGCTGGGCTTCCCATCAAGTTGTTCTGGTAGGATTGCATCCAAACTGTTTTACAGTGTGGAACTCCCCATGGAGCTGACTCAACTGCCGAGTGTTAAGAAAAATATGAAGCTCAGGTTACAGATCACTTCTCCAGCCTCACACAGGCTTTATTCTCTGCCTGCAAAGTTTCAGCTGAACCGTGGAAACTTTCTTTGAATTACCAAAGACCATCAAGTGGGTTCATGTGGAGTACACAGGTAAGAAGAAGCAGCATCAAATAAAAGCAGGCTTGCAAAGGAGTCATAAAGATACAGTGTTTGAAGATTAGAGGCTGCTTGACTTCCTGGTATACAGCAGAAGTCCTCTTTGGTCTCCAATGCCAAGCCAGTTTGTAGCATATAAGACAGCATGGGGCTCCCATTCCTTATACAGGATACCTAGAGCTTTGGGAAATGGGCCTGAATGTTTGGAGACCACATTTTCTTCTAGTTTAAATGGTCAAAGTTACATTAATTTACTCCTGCTGCACTCACTGGCACCAGCAGACAGCCTGCACTGTTGGTGTGTACAGTTGCCAGGTGGGGTAGGTGGTAAGTCCTACAAGAAAGCTCTGGATATTCGGTGAAATCAAAGATTTCATGGCTTAGTTAATCATAGAGACTCCCATTATTACAGATCTGTGCTTGCGGTTGTAACAGGGACAAATAATGCTGCTGTCCCAGTTCCCTCCCTAAAAAGGGAATTATTGCCCTGCTTTTTGAATCAGCAGAAGAAAGCAGTGGAGGGAGTGATTTTGCTTTTAACTGTGCTTGTTCCCATTTTTTAATATTCACGTCTGCTGTTTAGTTCTCAATAAAAATGTATCTATCTGACTGCAACTAGGATAAAATTGAAAGGATATACACTACCAGATTTTGCAGTAAATGTCAAATGGTGTAGCAGTCCATGTATTTTGACTTGGGCTACCTCAGTCAGTATTTGCCTGATTATAATATCCACTGACTGTACAAATATCACAAAAAGATGTTAAATTCCATGTACTAGGTCTTGAAAAACAGAAGAAAACCCATGCAGCATTATTATCTGATACAAGCAACTGAATGGAAATCAAATAAAAACACAGACTGGAGAGCAGTGTGTGTTTGATGTTACCGCTTTCATCCAGAGAAAAGTCATCCTGTGCATAGCGGAATTTTTCTGGACCACAGGCGATAAACACATCATCATCCCCAAAGAAATCGTGGAGACAGGTCACCTACAGAGAGAGCAAAGTCATTCATTTTATTTTTAATTGGCAACATTCTGATGTGGCTTAGTTTTAATTTAAACAGGAGGGAGCTGCCTCTCCGCTCTTCCCTCTGTCCCATGTTATTCAGTCCTACTTCCCGTAAGCCTGGTACACAACGCACAACTTCTCTGGGCAAGTCAAGCGTAAAAGTGTAGTTAAAAAAAAAAGAGGAAAAAAAATCCCAACTACCTTGCAAATTCTATGAGGTATGGCGTTTCCAATCCATTCAGGAGCTGACAGAATACATTAGTCACTCTAATGAATGACACAGGCATTCCTGAGCTACTTCTGAAATAAGAAGCCGGGGTGCCCCCGTGCCATGACACCACTGTCCATACTGATAAATACCTTAGTACCAACAGAGCATAAAAACTCAAAGAACCACTAAGAAGGCAAAGAGCTGCTGGGCACAGCACAGGTGAAGATACGTGACTGTTCCCGAGCAGGCAACCTTGATGATAGGTTTTAAAGCCAAAAGGTTTATCGGCACCATTGAGGGAGAGGCCCAAAGTATCACTAGATGCTCTTTGCACCTCAGCATCACTTAAATCCACAGATTGACTCCAGATGTTGTGTCTCCTTCTCCCTGCTTTTGCCACCCAGACGTGGGATGATAAAGCAGCATTCCTCACTGCAGAGCTGCCCATCCCACAGAAGGCGGAGTGGTGGGAAAGGTGGTTACCAAGTGGGGAAGGCACACAGCAGGGGAGGGGAGGTGTGTGACAGCTGCCAGTGTGCGAGCTCTGCCCTAGGACAGCTCTGCAGGAAAAGGAAAAGCAATAGCTTTTAGTCACCTAAAACTAAGACCCCTAAGACCCCTGTCTGGGGACGCTACAAAAGCAGGATGTAGAAAGCTGTTTGAGATAAACAGAAGACACGGTCATGCTGGCTAACGGCTGTGAATACCTTGCTTCCCTTTTTTGCCATCCTAAATAGGGAGAAATTATATCTTGCAGTACCTGGAGCTCCAGACCTGTGTCTTGCCTTGCAGCATCAAACAGAAGCAAAGCACAAGACATGGTAGCTCCAGATCCACTGATTTCATCAGAGACCTGATATCTGAGAGTCTGGAAATCTGAAAATGCATGGCAGGTCACTGGAAGCATGCTATTAGGAGAAAAGTTTAAAATGCCATCACGCTGGGAGCTCGTCCCCATATTCAACTGGCAGAGATCTGTAACTCTCCCTACTGCTCTACAAATGATGGACTTGTTTTAACAATATTTTTAACAAAATCAAGAGGTGAACAACCAATATTCATCACAAAAAAAAAATGCACGTAAAATACCTGATTAGGTAAAGGAACAAGGAAAATGGAGGAAGTTCTAAAGACTGAAAAGCACATCCTAGCAATAAATCTTATTCAAAGGGTGGGCTGACTATTGGGACACAAGGGCACGTCAGGCTTTCTTCTTTGTCTTCTGTCCTCTTACTTCTCTGTAATTAGCTGGGAGATGAAATTACCATCTGCCACTGTCATCCCATCTGGCTGAGGAATATCGTCTCACTGACTGGTGGACAACTCAGCTCTCTATACAGCTAGAGGGTCCTATTTAATTTTTTCCCCGTGGTGTGGTGCATTACAAATTCCCTGGGGATATCTGAGTGACCTGGACAATAGTGACACCCATGGCTGACTCCTACTCTTGTTCTGCAATATAATATACTTGAAAGCATTGTTCCTGTGTTATCATATTTTGTTTGTTTGAAATGGGACTCAGATTTATTATGTCATGTTAGGAAATGCTCTTGTGGAGCATGCAAGTACATGGAATGGATATTCTCTAGGCCTCGGCTACAGACACCTACTTCATACTTGCACATTATTGCAAGGAAACGGACCAGTGCATCCTGTCCAATGTTGCCATCATAACAAGAACTGAAGCCCCGTGAAGATATTCTGGGACATGTTAAAACCTCTTGTTCTCTCCTGCCTTTCTAAAGCAATGGGCCTGGCTCTGCTGCAGCTCACTTTCAGCTGGAGCATGCTGCAGGAGCCACAACCTCTCATTCCTGTCTTCTGCCATCTGGCATTAAATATTGACAAATAAAAGGATATACAGGTTTTGCTCTGACTGGAAAAAGACACTGGCTGCAGTCTCATTAGACCTTGTCTGTCCAGATCCCAACTCACATGGGTTTGTGAGACAGTAAGACTCCCAAGTCCAGCAGATTCTAGATGTCTGCTGAGGACGTTTATGGCTTTGCTCATTTTAGCTGGACTATCAAGAAGGGCTGAAAAGTAACTCATTCCTACAGAAGGTATCTCCACTTAACACCATTAGCACTTCAAGCAGGTAATACCTTTGCACCTGCAGGTATTTAAGGGGCAGGAGAGCTTAGTACCACCTGCCTTCCCCTCTCCCACTTGTGCAGGGGCTTGGCAGCAAAGCTGAGAGCACTGCTGTGTATCTTTTGTACCAGCCAGGACAGTATTGCTGGTGATCGTTCAGCATCCGCTTTTCTAGGTGCTGTGGTGTGAATAATCATCCATTCAGATTTTTACACAATTACAATTGTGGTAATTTACAGTTACCAGTGAAATAATTGATGCGATTACACAGCAACAGCAGGATAACTGTGCCAGTGGTAACTCCACTGGAACCAGTGCTATAATCACACAGTAACTCATTATAATGCTATTGTGTTATCTCCACGTACCTAAAGTTAATTCAAATCATTGCAGTGCAACAACCAGTGGGAAATGTGCTCTTTGGAGAGAGCCATAAACACCCAGACTTGTCATCAGTATCTTGTAGAAAACTGCCTTTTATTCAGGCTGCTGGCAAGCTGATAGCTGCTCTTCTGAGGCAAAGAAAGATGGTGCTCTTCCATCTTCAGAAAATGCTTTGAAAACTCATATGAGGTAGAAAGTAACACTGTTATTCTGAAGAGGAGAAAACCACTACTGAGAAAATGTTGGAAGGCCCAACTTCAAAGCCTTTCTGTAGCTGTTCAAGAGGCAAGTGTTCAGCACAGCACCTGCCTCCAAGGGCTAGAGGAACAACAAAGTTCCTCTATCCAGTTGACTTTGTCTGGAACTTCAGCCTGAGCTCCTGACATCCCAGCCATATACTGACTAAGTACTGTGTCAGGAGGAGAAAACATGCTCATCTGCAAACACACCAGAGTGGAACATCTCCAGCATCGGCCAGCCTGGTGCAATCCACCAGCCACCGGCTGAGCCCAGTGTAAACGTGGGGGTTTTTTAAAGTTCCATTTTTTCAGGAGACCATTCCAAGATTGGCACTGACATTTATAATGGAGGTATCAGGCTGACAGCTGATGTCCAGTGTTTTGGCGTGTCTGGGCACTGGGGTCTTTGCAGAGGGTAGATGCATTGCAAGGGACTGGGGAGAGCACTGGAGATAACCGTGGAGAAACCTTCTGTAGACAGAGCTGAATTTCTATATCTACTGATCCATTTGAGCTGGACTGTGAAAAGTTAATTTCAAGCTCTAATAAATCAACTATAAAAAGGCTTTTGGCTATCTTAATAACACTCAGTATTTCACACTGGTTAATATAATGTATAATTAAAGAACTGCCTAAGAATGCCAGCTCTGGTTAAGATGCCAAACATTAGCGATGAGCTTGCTTTTCACATTGGCATGACTTTCAGAATGGAGCAAGCTGAAATCTGCTATGGCTTTGATCAAAGGTAGAATTTTCTTTGCAAAATTCAATGAATTCTAATTTCTGTTTGCCTAAAATTAGGTTGAAAATAGTTAGCATGTTACCTATAGAGAATTCTCCCACAGAAAAGAATGACATTTCAAACCAGCACTTGGTATTACAGTCCTCCCCCTGAGGATGCACTGGTTCATTTGCAAAGAATTGGGTTTGGCTCAATACACAAGTTCCCATCTGAATGCTACATACTATATTTATGCCATGGAAAAGACTCATGGGTTGCTTAGCTCACCCTTCAGCACAGAAACTACTGTGCAGTTAAACATAGTGCAAAGCTAGATCACAACATAAGGGTTCAAAACTTTCCCAGCCCTTTAGATGAAATCAGAAAGAACCCACAAGTGCTTTTATTGTCTCCAGGTCATAAGTCAAAGTGTATATTTTGTCCTTGAAATCCCCACAACCACCACAAGCAAACAGAAAGTCCAGGCAACCAAGAAAGCCTTCAGATCAAGGGTCCAAACGCAATGGAAAACTACCAGTAAGGATAGAAACTGGATTAGTGTCAAGCAAAGATACTTGCAATTCACTTTGCTGTATCCTTGTCCCTTCAGATAGCAGGATGAGTTCTGGGGGTAAAGAAATTAGATTATCTACTTGTTGAGCTCCTAATATTCAGGAATCAATAACCTCTGTATTTACTTTATTTGTTCCTATTTGTTTTCTGCTGTAACACTCACTATTAAGAACTCACCACAACACGGTAGAAAAGACAGCCAAAAAACAACCCCGCTCTCATTAAATAGTGCAAAACATTGCAAAATTCAGAAAATTACAGGTGTCATGTATTATGCAGTTTTAGCTGTCTTGCTTATGTTCACCACCTGTGTGGTATTTTCTACTTACCTTTTGTTTATTAAACTTAGATCCTTGATCATTGCTGTATGTCCCTGAAACATGTCCTGTATATGTTGCTGTCTACATAAAATTGCTGGAGTGAACTTTCTTTGTGAAAACAGGCGACTTAAGGGCTGGATCTTACAGCACCAGAGCCAGCTTGCCAAAGTGGAGCATAGAAGAAGAAAAACACCAGGAGAAAGCCCTAGATATGCTCATCCCTGAAGGACATGAAGCTAAAGAGGACACAAGCCGGGAAGCGGGACCATGGGCTGCTCTGCAGGGATAGCTGGTTCAAGACCTTATTAGCCAGTATGGAACATTTCAGGGTTGTTTTTGACAAGCAAGGCCAAACCTCTACCCTGCATTAATTGTTTTATGGGTTTTTACTGACTCCAGAATAACCTTATAAGTCTTCTTATCTGCATTCTTCAAAAGTTTTTTTTCTCATGTTTTCTCAGTAAAAATAAAAAAAAAATAGTACAAGTCTCTCCCCAAGCAGTCTGGACTGTTTTGAAAGTAGATCTTCTGCTTTAGCTTACGCTAATCTACTGTTCTAATTATATGCAATAATTAGTCTGGAACACCATGAAAACCCTGAAAGAAAGTTCATGTCAACAAAAACTTACCCCAGCTGATAACCTGAAAATCGTTGGTTTTAATTGCTGCATTTTGCTTTCAGCTATAAATTTATTTCAGCACAGGACAAAACCAGATAGTAGCCCGCTAGTGCAACGACCTATGCTGCTACCTGAAAATGGTGGGTTTGTTGGTGACTGTTTTCATGCACCCTTAGCAACGACACTGGAAACCATCAAATTAGTAAGATTTTGTCTCTTTCCATTTTTAAGTCTACAAGCTTTTTTTTATAACAAAAATTAAAACGTGTATAATTACAGTAGACAGGATAAATAGCATTGATTTCCAAGATATATGTGCATGCCTTTGTTTAAAGGGTATAATATTTAATTTGAAATTCAGGATTAAAAAGACAATATTGACTTAAAAAGGATCAATACTGCATGAAAGGTTTTCTCTCCAGTTCCTGTGGCTTAAGCAATTCCAGTGAAGGAAGTTAAATCTTCACACTCCAGTCAATGAGGCACAAATTTATTTCTTACAAAGTAATTATTTCTAATAGATTTGATAGTAACATTTTTTTTGTGAGTCAAGGTTTGATTTTTTAAAAACTTTATAATATATATTACGGAAGAAATAGAAGTTGGTAGAAATTAACAGGGATTGTAGGGAGTACAAAACTGTTTGCAGTTCCTTAGGTTTTCATTAAGCGTGGTTTCTTTTATCGTTAAATTTAATCCTTCTCTGCTTATATTAGAAAAACCTTCCCTGAGAGGACAATATAGCTAGGGTTTCCAAGAGGGGATTTCTGCAGTGACAGTCCATTACTGTCTGCTGCAGCAATTTTAATTGCAGAAAGGAAAGATACAGCCTTCTGAGAGATGCTGAGCCTTCTTGTTCATTTTAATACAGTAGTTGTAGAACTAAGCATTTTTCAGGATTTTGACAAAATGGAGCTTGCCTCAAGCATCTTTCTGGACGTGAGCTGGCAGTTTGCTGAAATATCTGTGATGCTACAGATATTCTGAGTTCACCTGGAAAAGGAGTAGTAAATATGCAGGATATATACCTGCACAGCTGTGAATAACTGGCTATTTCTACCATCCTCCAGGAGGCAGCAGCAGTACTTAAAAATTGTAATTCATTAATAAATAAAATAATTAAAAATAATTAGAACTCCAGAGTGTGAAGACGTAAGCCTTAGTCTGAATCACCTACCAGTGCAGAACCTCCTGTGCTTTAAAAGGGTGTTATGATTAACCAGCTCCTTTTGTTCCCTTTCATAATCTGCAGAATGACAGAGTTCGCTGTGTCTGCATGGCTATGGGTTGCCCTCACTGTCACTCTCTACAGCTACAACTATGAAGATCGTCACAGCAGTAACATAGGCGCCAGCCACCTTTCAGTTGCTTTCATGGCTGGATCGAGCTCTGCAGCTCCTGTGGCTGCCACTTTAGCAGGAGGCCTCCGTAGCCTGGATTGGCCATCACTGTTTGCCAAGAAGATGACAGAGCACGTGTCTGAAGAGGAATACATCACCAGGAGGTTAACTGAACTGTCTTTTTCACCTCTCTGAGAAATGTGTTTATTAGAGGTTCCTATTTTTAGCTGACAGAGCCAGGTGAGGCTGAATGATAAATGAGTAGACACTGTAGCTAGTGATTATTCAGAACAGTGATTTATGTACACAGTCCCACTTCTAGACTTTCCATCTCTTCCTTATGTCATGGAATGAGGAAAGACCTCTGCCTAAATGGCCAGCAGAGGTCTGGCAAAGGAGATTTGGAATCACACTACCACAGGTTCAACCTGGGGGCTGAACATCTTCCATCTTGCAGACTGTCATCTTTAACCAACCGCTTGACTCTGTGCAAGTCTTAGGATAAGTGAGCGCCAGTGCAAGGCTTCTTCCTCTGCTCCTCTCTCTGTTAGTCATAATGACTTTGGTAACTGTTCTGTCTGTAATATCTCTCCTCTTTAAGAATTTAGACAGCAGAACAGAAAGTGATATCAGCACACAGGTCGCTTCAAACTGTTCCCTAAATTTCTGCAGATTATGCTCAACAGAAAGAGGTGTCCATTTGCTTTCCTTAAATCATCATATTTCTTCAGCTTGTAGGCTTACATAGTTAACAACAGGGGAACAAAAAGTCTTCAGAAACAGCTTCCTTTAAGGCCAAAAAGACCATAGAAGACAATTTGCATGCCATACACATATGAAGCCTATCAAGAGCAAAACTGAATTAAGACATGCTCTTATTTTCTAAGTTGGTTTGATAAATGCTATGAAATTGAACACATTGACCATCTGTTAGCTAAAGACAATTAACGTATTTTAGATACCTCCTCGTGACCATTCTCTTTCAGCACTAGATGCTAGATGGAGCTAAGGAAGTCAGACTAGCAGCCAGACAGGCATTGAGAGTTAATTGAGCTGAGAATGTAACTAAAACCTGTTTAAACTCTGTTTTAACTCAAACCAGAAATCTGGTGGACTTACTTATATTTCAACACCTGTACCCCAAGTCAAATTGGCAGTGGTATGTTTATTTCAGGTCTGAGAGGCCAAAGTTCTAAATCACAAAGGCAACTGTGCTTTCCAATTAATCAGTTGGGTGTTTGCAATCAATAAAGCCTGGTACAGAAACCAAACACATACAGACTTGTCCACAGGAAGACTCAACATCATCATGTGCCAGAGTGAATATTGGGAATTAATGAACGTGCAGAGTAGAGTTTAAATGAACTGCTTTCTCTTCTCTGACAAGTTCTTCACCACATGTCCAGAAAGAGAAGGATTTCAGAAGACTTAAGGGGTTAAGGCGATATGATGGAAAATAAAGATGTTGATATTGGAATGCACAGCACTTAATACTTTATTTTTAACAGTCTGAAGACTGCAAGCCCAAAGCAGACACTGAATTGATTTACATTTTATTAGATTCTGGTTTCCTGCATTTAAAAAGAAGAGATGTTTGGATTCAATTTATTTCTTTAAAGTATGCACACACACTCAATAGATTCCACATTTGCATTCACAGAAAGAGAATTACTTATCTGCTTTTATGAAAACATACTGCTTGAAATGGATAACCAATAAAGACATAAGCAGAAAAAGCACAGATTTTGACATTAAAAAATGGATCAGGAGCACTTCTGTGTGCCCAGCCCATGCCACAGAAGTATGTGCGATTAGACTTTGGGGAGCCCTTCTCTGAGCTACCCAGTGGTAAGGGAAGGGGACTCTGTTTCAGGGCCCATAATTTAACCGCTCAATAGAAACATGCAGTGAGATTTCCATTCTTTAAAACACTATTCAGAGATCTCAACTTTTTCTTGTATTTGTGGTGAGCCATGGTTACATTTAAGTCTTCATAGTTTGATTGAAACAATCAAATTCCTCTCTTCTGTAGAGATTTTTTTCTTCCTTTCTCACCTTCAGAACAGAAAATTCTGGGCAAGTCAGCATGATCAAGTGTTTTCTTTGATGCAAGAGGGAATTTTTACACCTTTTCATTGATGAAAAATGCAGATCCTGTTAATTAGGCTGTATAACTACAGTAGGTTGATTACGAGTGCTTTATGTCCACTTGGACTATTTTGTTATAATGCAACTAAACCAGAGTAGGGACACCAGCTTCTGACCAATATGCATTATTTCTATAACAAGCATTTATCATGTTTATTTAAGCGGAATAAGAAATATTCATGCATGTATGTGCACAGCAGCTTGTAAGACTTCATGCATGAAGAAACGCTGCTCTCAAAAGGGCTCCAGCACAAGGTGCCTGTTTATTTAAGTACTGGAAATGGATAAGTTTGAAATAGGCTAGAATAAAAAGCAAGGGGGAGGAAAGGTCAATAACCAAGCTACCCAGCAGGATTGTTAAAGCTGAATTTAATATATCTGGTGAATTAGTGGTGCTTCCAAACTGTGTAAAATCCAATTAGCCTCTGGAAGAAAGGTTAGTTTGTTATCCCCATTCCATGTACATATGGGGACTATGAAACAGATATTCAGGCTGTTGATTCTTTTTACCTAGAAGAAAGGCTTGCTCTTGCATTCATGAGGGTATTAGGCTGAGAATAAATGTGCTGTGCAGTTTGGAGGCATAAGAAGCACAGCCATCAACACCAGTATATAAAAGATTACCCTTTGTCCAGTCAGAAAACCATAAAACCAGAAATTCTAGGTGACAGATTAAGACTACAAAAGGAAAGATTTCCGGCAAAAATTGCTCCAAAACAGGTAGCACTTCAGAATTCAGAGAACTGTCAAACCGTTCTTCCTAATCATCCCCCCTCATCAGTCTTGAGATGAAGTAATAGTTCTGGACTACAAAAGAACACCAGCAACTTTGGAAGTCGTATGACTACATGGCCAAGGTCAAGCAACTACCTGAAATGGGAGTCTTGAAAGTAAGGGCACAGGGAGCCTATCAGCCTGCTCAAGGTCAGCTGAATGGAATGGGCTGGAATTTCCAGTTAATGGGATTTCCAGCAACAAGCTCCTAAAACCTGTAGCTTTGCTGATCCTATTGTGTGTATCTTCAGAAAAGAGAAAGGCTCTTGTTCAGCTTTGTGCAAGTTTTTCTTTAACTGTAACAATGGTACTGATGGTGATGGAGAGGCATGGGTAAATAGATCCTCACCCTGGTTAAAACACAAAGAAAACACCCTGTACCAGGATTGAATGGTTTGGTGGGTGCCTGCAAGCAACCCCCTCCATCTTCAAGGATCACAGAAAGAATATTACCATTAGCTGACCGACAGGCCCAGAAGGTTGAAAAGCTACACCAAGCATGTTCTACTTGTAAGGAAGCTCTAAGGGGCTGGAGGAGACCAATAGCCACACCACCTGTGACTTTGTCTCATAGCTGGTCCCTGCTTTTCCCAAGGAGCCCTTATCTCTGCACCCCACGCCACAGCACCTACCTGGTTCATGAGAAGGTCAGAACCAGCATCCCCAGAGCCACCCCTCTGCCTGCTGACTTTTGGTTGGGGAAGATTCTGAGGAAGGGAGGAAGTAAAACTGTAGCTGTGAGAACTGCTCTCATCCCCACATGCAGTGTGTGTTGTCTGCTTAAAAGACTAAGATGACATATCAGCTTTCCTTACCCACTAGAAGGGTGCCCTGGGAGAGTCTTTCATAGAAACATAGAATGGTTTGGGTTGGAAGAGGCCTTAAGGATCATCTCGTTCCAACCCCCCTGCCCTGGGCAGGGACACCTCCCACCAGCCCAGGGTGCTCAAAGCCCTGTCCAACCTGGCCTTGAACACCTCCAGGGATGGGGCAGCCACAGCCTCTCTGGGCAACCTGTTCCAGTGCCTCACCACCCTCCTCAATGTCTTATAAGCATTCCTGGCTCCTGCTCCTTCTTTTCTCTTATCAGTCAGCATTATGCAAAAATACTTCCTCCAGTTAATTACTTCATGGTCGGATGCATCAAGAACTTAATTCTCAGCCCCAACATTTCAAAGGACAGTACGTTGGCCAGCTGCCAAAGAGCTTCCTTTGTACTTTCACCCACCTGGGTGCAGTTCAGCAGTGGCAGTGGCCAAAGATGAACCCTCAGAGAGGGACAAAACTCATTTATTCATGTATTTCTGTTTTCCAGGGATAAGTCCACTGTCTTGCAACCCACCCATTCTGCCTAACTACTGCCCAGCATGTACCCATGGAAGCAGAGGGCAGCATGCCTGCACAGTGCTTTCAGGCAGAATAAGGTTCTGGCAAAATGAAGAGGATTACAGAGTTGTACAAAATAGCAGGAATTGTTCCTACAGTCTCTTTATGATGTGGTGTAAAGAGACATAATTCTGTCTTCAATAATCACCCAGAATGGCAAAGGAAATTATATTAAATATAAACAGATTTGGTTTCCGTGTAACAAGTGGATGTGTTTTACTCACTGAGGCAGCCTCTCCTTAAGAAATGTAGTTACTTGACATTGTCGTGAGTCCTGCTGACATCAGTAACTTCCTTCCAAAATAAGTGCTAGGGAAAAATCAGTGTCAGACTTGTCATTATTATTAGTGCATCAGGAGAGCTTGAGGACACGTCAGTTTAAGTCAGGCGTCAGCACTGATTTTGAAGGCAGCACGTTTCGAGCTGGCTGTGTCTCCCCTAGCACAGCAGCACACTAATACACTTCATTATGGATAAACTTGACTTCCTTGGCGTTTGTGGTAGACAGCATATGTTAATTAGGACTATGGCAATGTATTATCACAATAATTCTTGGGGAAGATGCACTCCAACTCTGTTGTAAGTTGTAACCTTTTCTGACCAGACAAGACTATTCTGTCAGTTCAGCTTATGCACATATTTGTGTATCAGCCTGCACTGGTTTTATTCAAGGTCTAGGTCTCCAAGTATACAGACTTTCAAACATCTCTGCTATTTTTATCATATCTAAAGATATTTCTTCTATTAATTAATTCTTGAATATGTGACTGAGCTCATATTTTGTACAGGTCCCCCTCTGCTTTGTTCAACATCTGCAAAATCCTAAACACTTTCTCATCAAAGGAGATGTCGAAAAGCTAACATTTTTACTTCATGCTATTAACTTTAATGGAAAAAAAGACACAAGTATGAAGTATTCAACCGTCAAGTCATCCTTCCGAATACGCATCTCCAATTCTGATGATGAACAAACCATCCTGTCCTCCAACGTTGTAATATCATTTGCAGCCCATGCATCCAAGTCAGCCTAATTCTTGAAGAAGATGAGAAGATGCAACTGGTTCTGTATCTAATTAACACTGGCTTTGCATTTCACCCCACTCATAGCATCAAAGCTGTTGCTCAATTGCTAAAATATTCTGTAAAGGCTCCTAAAGGCATTTTGACTAGTTAAATTTCAGTGTTTGCAAGGATCTTTATTACACTTTTAATTCTGGAGATTAATGGGAATTAAAAATGGTGTCCTTTAAAAATTAAATTGTAACAGATGCTACATTAAATCTAAAGGAAAGTAACAATTGCCATCAAGCTGTTCTTTCAGGGAGTTAAAATTTCTTCCTTAATTATAATTCTGAACATGTTCTTTGTGTTTTGGGAGATTTCCTGAATTTACAGCAAATGCATATACCCTCCCTATCGGAACAATTTTGTTTTCACCCTAATTTCTGTTAATCTTTGAATAAAGCTATTAATTTTTTTCTAATTAACAGGTCTTTTCAATTCAGCTGACGGCTAACAGAGTAATGGAAAATTCAGCGTTATGGCCTGAGTTAAACCATATTAGGGTAGAAATTAACAACGTTAAGCAGGCTGTGAGATAAAAATACTTTGTACAGAACATGCAGCGAGGCTGCTGAAATGAATATCCCAAAGTCTCTCACATGGAAATGCCCTTTTTTTTTTCCTTTTCTTCTTTCTTTTTTTTTTTTTTAATTTGAAATATATCCCATCCCTTCAATGTCTACAGGACCAATGACAAGTTCTAGCTTAGTATGCAGTATGTTAATAGAATAATTGATGCAGGAATACTGAAATAGATGATGTGTAAAATGGCAGGCTGCATAATTGTCTGGAGTGAGTTCAAGCATTTCTGCAGTGAAAAATAGTCCTGTTTTATAATCCTATCACGTCTCCTTGCTGCTGTGTAGCAAGCAAATTTCATTTGGAGATGATCCCAAGATGCAATTATTTACTGGGGGGATTCCAAAAGGCAAAAGGTTAAAGCCTTCTTGCCCCAGCTAAATAGCACCTGGAAGAGGTATTAAAGGGTCCACACTAATTTGGGGAGTATCGTTCAAATTACATCATTATAATAAATGTATAGCACATGAAGGTGACTCTTGGCCATTGAGCAGTGGAAGAAGAGTACCTGATTAAAAAAAAAATCCTTTTTAATATTTTACCTTTCTTTTTGAAAGGTAAAATATTACATGATGAAAGAAGGGGGAACAGAAAGAAGAGTTTTAAAAATTATGATGCAATTAATTTCTGCTTCTGTGAAACATGCAGGAACCATTATATTTTGATGGCATTTCTCATAAAATGCGTTTTAGACTACTGAAGCAATTAGAAACTAATTGCTATGAGATTCCCCCAAGAGATACGTGATAAGGGAAACAGGAGACAGCCAGAGACTTACAAGCAGAACTGTGTCTGTTTCTTTCCCAGTCTCTAACAGCAAATTCCACTTCTAGAGGTGCAGAGGTGACTACATGAGCTCACAGATCAGCCAGCTGCAGATGGTTGTACACATTTACATTCCCTTTGTGCAGTCTCCAGGATAACTGGGTACTGCTTTTCTTATTTGAACCACAGAAATAGCACATCTGGATTTTTTCCTCCTTTCTCCATTGCTGCATGAATTCATCAGCTCTTCGCCTATCTTTCACTCTCCATCTCTTCCCCAGCCCTCACCCCTGTAGACTGACTATGTCATTTCCATGATAAATGGATCCTTTCTGCTGGTATGAAGAACATGAACCCATCTGCACACACAGGACTTCTCTCTGCTGCCACTGACACTAACGGGAACCGGATCTGGCTATTCGTTCTCAACATCACTCTGGTGTGAGACAGTAATGAGCACAGAGAGCAACCTGCAGTAGTCTTCACCTTTCCAGGTGGAGACTGTAGATTCTTTCCTTCCCCAATCCTTCCTGCTGATCCTCACCTCTGCAGAAAAGAAAGTATTTCTTATTCCTTTCAGATTTTGAGTCAGCTTCTGATCTCGCTCGTGCACCCAACAACCCTGGGTCAAAGCACCAATTCTGAATCTTCACTGTCACTGTGAAGATCAGTAACTTTGCAAATACAGTTAAAACAAAAGGATGTTAAATAGCCTTTTGTTAGGTTCAGCAAAGCTGATATATTAATAGTTAAAAGATGCAGGTGTTTTGTTTGTTGTGTTGTTGTTTTTTTAATTTTGTTTTGGATGCCAAGAAAGAAATGAGGCTTGTTGTCTGTTCATGGTGGAAATGCTGCTCATACATAAACTCATATGTAGACACTGAATAAAGACTGAACATACAGTTATGAAAAGAAATGTAAACAAAAGGGCCAAATCTGTATTGGCATACAAGCCTCTTGGTACAAATCTACTGAAGTCACAAGAATTACACAGAGCATCAGTCTGACTTTACTCCCTGATTATACTGACAGCACTTCTAAAACTTTGTATTTTTATTTTTTTTTCCTTCAGATGTTTTATAGCTTCCCTTTGCTCCCTCGCCCTTTCATCTCAGATCATTTTTGACAGGTAATCCAGCAATATCAGCCTCTCCTGTGGAGATCTCTATACCCACAGTGGTATGCTTTCAATTTGCTCCAGCACTCTAATAAACATCTAGTGCAGACAGTGCAGGCTGAGCTTTTTTAAGAAACATTGAATGTCTGCAATTCCAGTTGGGTTCAATAAGAACTACAGAAACACAGCATCTCTGAAGCATGCAATAGCAGGAGTAAGTGGAAAGAGGTAACTGCAACAAGACCAGTGCTATATTTTCATTGGTGTCTCTGAAGGAATACTGTTCAGTCCAGAATATATATTTCCATAGGGAATGTGGTGCTAGAGTTCACTAAAATGTTACTGTACTAAACCAACTGCCCTTTTTCTTTCCCTTTTTTTTTTTTCCTCTGTACCAAGAGGCAGTAAAGCATCTGTGACCAAATAAGGCAACACATGAACATCCTTTAAAAAAAATTAAAAAAAAAAATCACATCCTGACAATTAGCATGCTGGTGCAGTCAGTTCTTGGAACATCAACTCTACTACGATACTTGCACACTAGAATGATTTAACAAGCATTTTGCTTTTGCTATGCTGTCTTGAACTCAAACACACCAAAGTAATTTTAAAAACTTGACACTGTTTTTCCTTTGTAGTCCAGGCTAAATATTTTGTTTCTTTCCTCAAGAGAATACATAATCCACACCATTGTATTGTTTTTGTTCCAAGGCAGCTTTCTTGGAATAAAGAAGAAACTAGCTCTGGCTGCCTAGAAGAAACTTAGCCTTAGATAATGAATGGTATATTTTTCTTTGCAACTGCTTTTCACTTCTTTGTAATACCTCAACAAGTATTAATTTCTTTTACCCAAGCTGACATATATATCTAAAGTTTTACTGATAAATATTCTGTCCGTTTTCCCTAGTTATCTGATTTGGTTCTACAGAAGCAGCCAATGTCCCTCTAGTTAAGTCACAGTTTTTATTTGGTCGAGTTCTGACTGTGGAAGTCACTGTTTTGGCACACACAATGTTTTGGCCCTGTTTTGTACGCGGCTCTTGCCGAGCACAGGACTGTGCCGCTCAGGAGCCGCAGGTTACTGGGAAAGCAGTGGGCAGCTGTCCAGTGCAGAGTTTCCTGGTAGTTGTACACAAACCAAACTCTTCTGGTTACTACTAGTTTTGTGAGGTGCTATTTTGCATCCAAACTTCCTTCACTGGAAGCAAACCCAGACTGTATCAGTATAAAATTATGTAAGGACTATCAGGTGTTCATATAACTAAGCATTATACCACAATAACACATTGATTCATAAAAAAAAAAAATCCACTTTTTCTTATGTTATTCTGGCTACTAAATGTAAAATTTAGGCCAGTGGTTGGAAGATAAAGTTTCCAGTCTTTTCCTGAACAGATTTTTCTTCTCTTCAGGATGTAAATGGAAATCTGGAAATTCTTATCTTATGGCCTGAGCCCTTGTTTTTGTAATCCTCTTTAAGGTGCCCAGCTCACCTATATTGAATTAAAAGTAAAGCATCAATATTGTAAGCCTTTCCACTGTGCTCCAGTGGTACGCTCTGATTTTGCCTTAAATAGACATGTCTGAAGAGACCTTAGGGGCTCTTGTTCAGTCCTTTGCATCTCCTCTAATACTGACGTAGGATGTCTCATCCACTGCAACACCAGAATTTGGTTTTTGAACTTACCCTGGTTAATACTACACCCAAGGAGACACATGGGCAGGTTTAAGTCCTAGATAGGATATCAAGGCTTGATAGCTGCTCTAGTAATTGTGGTAAAAATAATGCCATTCCATATAGAATTTCCTTGTATTGGATTTAATTTTACATGTGCTGATGAGAATCTGGCCCTTTTTTTAGCAGGCAGCATCATAACAACTCACAAGAAAAGGCATTCTATTTAAATTGTATATGTATTCATTTTATTGTCATTTGCCACTCACGGTTATAGCCACTAATAAGGACTACTGCTCTCTTGTTTGTGTATACAGACCAGTTTTCCGTTTGGGGGTTAATGAATGATAGCAAGTGGAAGCATGAAAATAAAATTAGCAATGCCCAGTTCAACCCACTTTATCAAACTCACCGGTTTATAGGATTAGCAATGGATTCAGTGCAAATCTCCGCTATGGGTATTATGAGCAAGATTTATGCCAATTAGCAGTAACAGTGCAGATTATTTGGGAAGAGCATTGACAACAGTTAAAAGCTCCTTCTGCTTTTAAACTATGTTATTAGGACATCCATTTCAAGCATTCATGTCCACTTATGAGACTATTTTTACTCATCTCCCAAGTGCTATTTAATTTCTTACGTGCATTGATGGCATTGTTTCCTGAGGCAGTGAAACATTCCTTTCCTAAACTAAGTCACGCAGTAGCCACTCCCAGCCTCTTTGGATTCAGGTCAGGTTGCTCTCAGCAGAATCCAACATGTATTACATCCTTCACTCCTCTATAGCAGATATGATTCTGATCACAGAGAGGTCAGTGGGAAAATTCCCTATTGACTTCAACATGGATTGGATCAGGCCCTAAATCCCCATAGCAATCAAGAGACCTGGAGGAAAGAATTACAGTAATCTATTGGTGGATGCCACTTGGGCAGTGGAAGGCTTTGGCATGGCTCCACCAGAGGAATACTGCTGATAGCATATAGCTCCAGGCTTCTGCAATGTGCGGTTCTCCTGTGAGCATCAGCACAGCAAAGTGTATATATACACATTTCATTGATAATCTGGTTAGAAAATGACAACCTTATGCAAGGCAGACTTTTCCCGTATACTCTCATGCCTACAAGACAGGGACAGGGCTGAAGCCAGTGCCACTGTAGACTAAAACACCCCTTGGAAAAATCAAGTTTGATCTGTTTTTCAGGGGGGGGAGGACCTTTTGCTCTGCTTCTCTATGACCAGGTTCTAATAAATTACTGAACTTGCAAGACACTATCCTCTCATCTCGGCACAGCAGCTTATTTGGAGCCGTGGGGGATGTGTGAGCTGGTACCACTCTGCAGCACCTGCAGGGGCAAGGGTGGCGAGTTTGGTCTAATTCCACACAGGCACATGTTACAGATACACTAATAAACACCCTCTGCTTTTGCTCTAAAACAGTTGATAATTGCTTAGCCAGTTTATCCTGAAGAAAAGCTGGTTAATATAACTAGTTATTTACAACTGTGACAATTACATTGAAGCAATTTGTGTGCAGACGCAATTACTTTCCTAATGAAGATTAACTTAAATTAAATGCTTTTAATTACGATTTACACAGCCTTTGGCTATTGTGCATACAGTATTCTGACACTTATGCCTCACCAAAAATGAGATTTATACTTTGCTGTGTCAAAGCTGACCGTAATTATTTGCTGGATATTTGATGTCAGACGCTGCTGACATTGCAAAAGGTTTCAGTGCTGTAAACCACAGTGAGGAAGGATTAGAGATTGAACCTTTGTCAGTCACATTCAAGAGCCATTTGCTCAAACTCCTCCGATAACACTCCATCTGCTTTCATGATTGCAAGTACTTCTACCTGTCTGCTCTAGCTTTCTCCAAAAGCAGAGAGAATGTTGCTTTTATTTCAGTAGGAACGTGTGGAGGTCTGCATATGTGTACAATCTGCCAAAGTCCCTTCTTCTCAACGTTAAATCAGGAGAAAAACAACTATGGGAGCCCAGCTTACATATTAGATCCAAATTTGAAAAATTAATTCCAAAGGATCCTTAGAGGCAGCATCTTCATTATTCAGAAAATCTTGGCATGTAAACTCCACCTACCAGCATTCAAAAGGAATGAGTGATCAAAGCCAGATTACAAATTCATTAGTGATTAATCTGTCTGGAAAACCTTCCCTGATGCTTTGCAGGAATATGATAGCAATATGATTAATAGTAATAGTTACAATAAGATTATGGCCAAAACCATAACAGCTACTGAGAAATATGACCACAAAAGCCTTGGAGTTTCATTCCCAAAGAGATCTCGTTTGGTGGAGATGTATTCAGAGCTCTGTGTCCTCTGAATCACTATGGTCACTGTGCTAGAGACCTTTGCAAGCCTTAACATCAGGCTATAGAAGTGGTAATAAGAGACCTTAGCATTGGAGTTGCATTGCTCTCCCAGAATTGCAGTGTCTTGCAGGATCCTAAGTTATTGCCTCCATTATGCCCTGTGCAAATCTAATGTAAATGTATTCAGTAAAACTGAAGACAACATAAGTCAGGGAAGAACTGGGTGCAGGGCTTCTCCTTTCGGGATCTACCTCGTTTCTTCTACAGTGTTGTCTCAATGTGTCAGAATGGGAATGAGTTACAGAAAATATTTCATCTGTCCTCCCTTCTTTCTGTAAGAAACTGTCATAGAAAAGACTATCACTGTGCATGCATGCAACATACTTCACTTCCAGGCTGGACACCCCTGTGGCATCAGCACTTTGTCCTTCCCCAGGAAGCCATGACATCTCCCTGCTTGCCCTCCTTTTGAAGAGGAAATCAAAAAGTGCTAAATTCCCCTTTAAAGCATAGTCTCAACATCAAGGAGGAGTGTTTTGTGCAATACGACACAGTGTGGAAGCTCTCCAACATCTGCAGTGGGCTAACATGCAATGGGGCTTCTCCGTAAGCCAAAGTTGTAGCCTGCCAGATTTCTTTCAGTTGAGAGTCATGCTTATCCCACTTCGTATTCATTCCAATACATATTTCATCATGCTAATGCATATTTTATTACACTTTTTGTACCAATTCCTCTAGCATTTTGCTTTTGCAATGGTGCCTAATAACCCATGATTGCATATAAGCCCTGTGTGCATGTTTGTGACTTGTGCGATTCCCTTCTGTCCCTAGGAGGGACTGATCTTTCCAGACTCCTATTCTTGCTACATACTTCCAGTTTAGTTCTCTCTTCTTGGGTTTCTCAGCCCACATGTTCTCCATTATAACAAGAGTGACTCCGTACCACGTCTTCCCAGCTCCACTCAAGCCATTCCTGCAAACTTAAACCATTCAGCTCTTCTAGCTATAACATCTATGGCCACTCTACGCATACAAATCAGCTCTTGTAACTTTTACTTTCACTCACAGTCCTCCTGGTTGGAATAAGTTTTATTCATAGAAGTGCAGATTGTCATTTGGTAAAATATTAAGAAAAACACATATCTGCACAAAAGATAAACCAAAGCTCATCATCAGCCTTTTTGTGAGCTGCTATTTCTGACATAAGAGACCGGCTCATGGGCTGGCCATTGCTAGCAGTGCACCATACTCTGAAAAATTAGGCAATGGAAACCATGAACATTTGTGAAGTACATTACTTCCAACATGTTATTTGACCGGCCAAAGAAGTCTCCTAGCTTTTGAGAGCTCTGCAAGAAGAATATATAGCATAGTGTGATGATTCAGCTGTCTCATAACACAGTCCAGGCTAATCCTATAAAGAGCTATTTGAAAATACATAAAAATGCATGTCTGCAAAGCTGTACGTGTGTGTATGTATGTTTATACACTTACGTACACGTACCCAAAGATAATTTCACATCCTGAAAGAACATACAATATAATATTTTACAATATTACAGAGGAAGCGATGAAATGGTTTCACCATCAGATCTTCAAGGATGAGAGGTTAAAGCGGCTATTTAAGTTGCTACGCTGTCAAATTCATTCCTATAAGGAAGTGCTTCACTGTCTACAGAAATCACTGGTGGCTTTAATGACTCATGTTAGGATTTAAAGCATTTTACAAAAGCTTCATGGATGTATCAAAATCATTAAAAACAGTATACTTGCAGAGTTATGTTTTTTTAATCAAATTCCATTTATCTGTTTGCACTCAAATTTAACAGAGGAATTTTAGCTTGTTTCCCTGAGAGAAATCTAATATACAAATTTCATATGTATTTATTTTTAGCAGTACAAAATGCATCCTCTTCCCAACACACTTCAGGGCAGATTTACACAAACTAATTAAAAATCTGCACACGTACGCACATATCTCGCTCGCTCTCTCTCTGCTTCTATGTAAGGGGAAGAGTTACCATCTTTGTGGTCACCCAACCATGCCCAGGGAAACACAAGAGAAAACAGCAGTATTGACATTTCTTCAATGTTGAATGATTTGGGCATGACTTGGCTGCTGGGGAAGGCAGCTTCCAAATGTGAGGGCCCTCGACGTAAAGTTATCACTGAGCTGTTAGATCTAAGGAAGCATTCAAGGCACCTGGCTGATCCTAGCTCGAGGTTAGGAACTCATGCCCCAAACTATATGTAGCTTTGCAAATCCAAGTCCATACCCCAAATTTGCATTCCAAATGTAGCANAGGGAAAAAAAAAAAAAAAAGAGGTGTGTAACGGTGCTGCTGCTCATGCTAACAAGAGACAGCCTTGCACTTTTTGCAGGCTTTTTCCCCTTTTGATGTTCCCTAAGCAGAACACAAGACAACAAAGACCAAATTCACAGGTTACAAAGGGATAGATTAGTGTCCTGAGACCCGGTTCACCAGAAGCAGATGGCCACAGAAGTCTGTTGGGACTGCATATCACAGACACTGAACCTCTTGGGCCAAGCGAGGAACAAAGCCCTCGCTGCTGTGACAAGCACACACTGAGAACAGGTCAAGATCCATTCCATGACCTTACGACAGGCCAGGATCTTGTCTGGACGTGCCTCAGTCAGTTTGCTCTTTGGCCAACAAAGCACAGATACTAAACTGACTGAATTTAGCTAAAATAAAGCATTTCACTCTCCCACTGAAGGTAACAATCCAGCGTGTTCCTCAGTATCCACTGCTACATCCTAACCCGCACAGCACTAAGGAGGACCAACACAAATGGAGTTCCAGAGACCTGCCATGAAAACGCAAGGATGAAGGCACTGAGCAGCGGTTCCCTCTGCCCACCCCTTGCAGGTGAGTCGGCAGCGCCTCTGGGAGGACCAGCCTGGGGCAGGTGGAGTGCAGACATCCAACCATTCCTGCTGCCAGCAGACTTGACCAGGGGAGTCAGGTTATTCCCTGTGCATCCAGGTGCTCCCAGTAACAGGTAAGGCTATTTATCTAATCAGCAAAAAAGCTTGAAAAGCATCTTCTGGTAATCTTCTATAATAAATAGTAAGCTTCGATGTTTGGAAAGGATGCTGAAAAAGCACTACTGACTCCATTTTAGATAATTCCTTTTTTCCTTTCTTCTCCTCTTTCAAATTGTTATGTTCCCTGTGAGAGACTAATGATGTAGGGAAGAGGCTCTCCTACCTAGCCACACTTGGGGCAAGTAATGACCCCAAGCCTTAGGTTACCAGCCTGTTTGCTGCCCTCATCTTTCATCTTGTATTACTCTCCATGCATGCCGCTCCCACAAGGAATTCTTTGTTCATTTGGGGGCTGTGAAAAAAATCAAGTTATTTCAGCTGTTCACATCTACAAACCCGTTTCCACCTCACAGTTCTTCAGGGATAAGTGAAGATTAATTGAGCTTTCCCTAAAGTCCTTACTTTGATAAATGAAGTTTGCCGACATGCTTTGTGCAGGAAGGGCAATTTTGAACAGGTATGGAGTGCACATAGTTTAGCAGTTAAGCACAATGCAGTTGGGAGTTTAGTTTAATTGACAAGGAAAAATAGAAATAAACCTTCCAAGTACAGTGGGGAAAAGGGCTCCATTAATGAGGGGAGTGAGAAGAAAGGTGTGAGGAAGGATGCTGAAATCTCTTAGCTGTCATACCTGCTGGGTGAACTTGACAAGCCAGGCAGGCTGAGGGTGTAAGGCAAAGACAGATCAATGAGGGAAGGGCAATTGGCCATTCTGAAGATCAGTGGGTACATTTCCTAACCATGAAACAAGGATAATAACACATGCTTCTTTCATAATGTATCGGAGCTGCACTGGTAACATGCAGCATTACCTCCCATATCCAACACCAAGTACTCTTTGATGCGATTCTCCAAATGTACTCTGGATTTTGGTCTCACTTGCCCTTGAATAATTCAGCCAAGCGTGAGGTGCCTAAAGTATTCTTACACTTGACTTGTTTTGGAAGGTGCTCTTTTTCCCCAAAAATTAAAAGGTATGCTTAACCAAAGTAATCCTATTTTGTTGAGGCATAAATCCATTTATGCAAATTACCACCCAGCTTTGAGGGCTGGAAAACTTAAAAAGTGTCCTATACTGGACTAAATCACAAGTACTTCTCCATTTCATCAACATTTCCTGAACTTCTCACTCTAAACTCCTGCAGCAGAATCTGTCTTTCTCTGTCAGTGTCCTTACATTAAAAATTTTAATCTTTATGCTGCCTACTGTGACAATCTGAAAAAGGAACCCAGAATAACCACAGTAATCACAACAATTCTAAACTTTGAACTTAAATTCATCCATTTGGCACCTATGATTATGGAATTCGAGCCCGATTTGACACCACCCTTATTTTGACGCAGATTTGCCATAACACTTCTTTTGCCATATGCCAGTTCAATTACAAATACTCTTCCTCTGCACTTCTGCCTTCCAGATGCACTGAACTTCCCTCCTGCAGACTACAAGAAAATGACTTGGCTCCTTTTTCACCGCTTTCTTTTTATTCCATTACATCAGGAAAATAAACAAGACTAATTTGCACTAAGTTAGTATACCATTTACAACCCATCCCCCCCCCTGCCCTTTCTTCCTTTTGGGCAGATACCAAAAATAAAAAGCATCCAAACCTCATGCCCTGGTAACTTGCATACTTAAATATCCATATCCTTTCTTATTCCACAGGAAAAGAAATAGACAGAAAGCAAGAGGAGTCATTATAATATCTCCCCATGAGGCAAATGTTGGTTGTCTTATATAACTGAATTACATTACTGGTGTTCAAGGGCCAAATCCTGTTTGAGCTTACTTCTCAGCCCATCAGTTTTGCATAAATGCTGGAGTAAGAGGGAGGAGAATCTGTCCAAATACACTAAACCTGGTGAATAAGGTACTGGATAGTTGCCTCCTACAGATTTTTTTTGTAACTTCCAAGATCTAGCATCTTTGTTACGATTTATCCTGTTACGATTTATTCTTAGAGCAGTACAGATCCATAGACACAGATGCCAAGCAAAAAAGCACTGCTTACTTTCCTCACTCCTCAGTGAGCAAACCCCTGGCAGAGCAAGTGCAGGGTACTTTATGAAAGTCCCTTCAGACCTGAGATCAACTGTAGCACGCAAACACAGGTGACCGATTTGATAGGGCTGAAACAATAATCAAACTGGATACCTCTTATAGCCAACCAAATGAACTTTTGAACCTTACTGATGCCCGACCTGTGCAAAACAAGAAGATAAACTTCTCTAGTTTAGCACACATGCACTGGCCACACTGGATTTAGACCACCTGAGAATTTGGCCTTCTATGAGACAGTTTTCTAAAGCCCCTTTGCCCCCCACCGGATGTCTTTCTAAATAGCTACCTATTAAACAAGAAATCTCATAAGCATTTAAATTTGCAAGAAGGAAGCAATCTATCCCCCAGGCACCCTTTCACTCACCTGTGCTGATACGTTTTACTTCTAAGAGACTGACTTCTCTGCCCATTGGAGTATGTGAAAATGCATCCTTCCTTACCAGTCCCCCTCCACAGCCGCACGTGGAAGCTGTTGTTCATCACCTATCAGCCAACCATACTAATATGAACTGGTGAAGCATCTTGGCAACAGCCTGCACAAACCAAGGCTGTCTCCAGAGTGATGCTATCATAGCAAGGCAGAAGAGCCCTATATTCACTTACCTTCTGATTTGCTGTAACTTTGGGGAACCCACACTACCAGAGCTCTCTTAGACCACACTACCTGCAGCCCTGGTCTTTGTTTGTTCATTTACACCAATTTACCCCCAGCTGAGGAATAAACAAGCACCTCCACTAATAGGCTTAAATCTCTTACCAGATTACAAGTGTGTCAAGTTTACAAATAATCAGATTGGGGCCAAGCCCTCAATTTGCAGCGCTTGATGCTACAGGTAACAGCTAGCTTTGCAGTAAGCACGCTGAGCCTTTTGGTCCATGCATATTCACATTCAGAAGCTTGAGATAGCACCCTCATCCTCTCTAGTCAACTATTTTTCTACTTTCCTTTCGGCACATTAAGTGGATTTCTACCTCACCCCACTCTGATCAGGTTCAATTTGCCTGTCACTTGCTACCATGCTGATGACACATACTTGCTAATGGCCTCTGCACAGCAGACAAGCCAAGTGCAACATGGAGCAGATGTCTTCTCAGTAAGTAAAAGTCTGTAAATTACCTCCATAGGAATGGAGGAAACCTGGAATGAGAAGTCTGTTTTGTCTTCTGTGGTGTAAACAGACAAATGGTTGGACTGACAAAGTCCAGTTCTGCCTACCAGATTCTCCGATGAGATTTGGACACTGCAGTATTGCCTCACTGGTCCTAGTCTGTCTGTTTACTACATTTCTGTAAACACCCTGTAAATATCTGAGCCAAAGTAGAACCTTTAAAGCTACTTCTCTTACCCCCCGCTGATGGAGCGGAGGAAAAGGGGCTGTACCCTGGGCTAGGGAAAGCTTTGAACAGCAGGAGCTTGGATGGCTAACAGTCCATCTCTGACATGTACAAACAGGATAAAACCAAGATAATTAGGAAAGCACCTCTGAGGAAAATTTCCCTTCTAAGGCGAACAGGAGAAGTTATTCCTTGGAGCTCCTTTCTTTCCCGTCAAACGCGGCTCGTTTGCCCCAGCCCAGGCGGCTCAGCTTTTCCACTGAGCTGAAGCAGTTGCTGAAACAAAGGATTTGCTGGGAGCTCGGTTACATCATTGCTGCTGGCTCTGGCAGGCTGCTGAGAAGGAGGAGGAGAAGGATGTGTGATTTACATATCAACAGAGATGCTGAATGGTCAGTACCAGGCAGGCTGACTGCACTAAGCTTCCCGTGAGGGAAGGGTGCTGCAAGGATGCAGTTGCTTAGAAATTATTCTGACCTGCTCAGGTCACACAAATTAGGAGGGGCTTTTTGTCTGCATAGTTTTTTATTTCCTCTGCAGCAATGAAGAAGACAAACACCAAACCTCCTGCTTGGAGCTGCCTCAGATGTTGGGTGTTATTCGGCAGGGAGAAAATAGTAAAAATTGTTTCACAAGGTGGTAATCTGGTGTCTAAGTAGATAAAATGGCAGAATAGCTCTAAGAGGAAATTGGGTAATTGCTGAGAATGGTAGAACAATGCTCCTATTAACTGTATCATGTTCAAAATCCTCTGAACACCCTTTCCAAATGCAGTTTTAAACTGTCAGCACTTAAGCAAGGGACAGAAGTAACACTGTTAGGAAGGACAAGGGCAAGCAATAAGAACTACATTACTTTGATTTTAAAAGCAGCTTTAGGAACAGATTATCAGCTACTGTAAATCAATAAATCACTGTTTTTAATAGAGCTTTCCAAGCTTATATCAGTTCTTACTCTGCAAATAACACCTCAGACCTTCTCATTAACAGCATCTCAAAATCTTGCTTTGGGGATATTCTATTGTGAAGAAGGATCTATTTTTCTAACAGGTTTCTTGCAAACATAACCCAAAATGTGACAGCCAGGCAACTCCCATACCAGCCCTGTTAATGGATTTCTGCAAGTTCAAGACCTGCATGCGTTGTGCTTTGGGAATACGTTTATTCTGAGTGCTGTCAGAAATAGCATCTCCACCACTGTGCCAGCTCAGGGAGAATTATGAGGGTGCAACCCACAAGTAATTCTTTTAGAGCTCTCCGCTGAGAGTTCAGCATCTTTCTCCTAACTATCCACCTAAAAGGAGGAAAGGGGATAAAAACCTAGAGTATCATGCCCAGTTGTTGCAAATCCACTTAACTGGTAATTGATGGTAGCTGAGGATATAGCCTCCTGTGTCTCACATTAAGTCCAGCCCTGTTAGCAGCACAGAAATAGCTACCCTTCTCAGGAAGGTGTTCAAATATTGAGGCATGGTGCACAAATGACACCAGTCAGAGCCAATGTGACCTGACATCAGCATTGCTGATGTTCGAGAACCAGGGGAATCCAGCACCCCAGACCTGCAGGAGACAGCTGAAGCAGATGAGAGAATGGTGAGGGCAAGGTGAAGACCCACTCTGCACTAGCTGGCAGGCATGGGAAGAGATGCACTCTGGATCTCACAAAATGGTGCAGCAGTGGCTGTTTGACTGTCTGCTGCCCCAGTGATCCCAAAGGCATAGCACCTGCCTTGGGTGTAACACCCTTGGGAGCTGCTGTCAGTGCACGCACCACTATTGATCCCCAGTCAGGATGGTGCCTCAAACTGCTTTATACTGACAGCAAGGCCAACGGGCATATGCTGAGAATCTAGCTCACCACCCCCACCCCCCTTTATTCGTACTACTGCAGCATAGCCTGATGGAAACAATAAAATCCTTGAGGCTATTTATGTTTATTGTGCTCATTTTCCACATTTCTGTCCAGAGAAGCAATGCAAGGCAATGCTGAGCAGCTGCTGCAATTTGATCTATGCTAGTACACCCACAAACACGCACGGTCAGCCATGCATTACCTGTAATCTCTTTTATATTAATCAGCACTCGCAACTGGTTATAACTTTCCATTTGACAGGCAAGGTAGGAAGCTTAAACCTGGCCGTAGCAGAGTCCAGCTATTCATTACGTGAGTTTGTTAAGAAAGTCTGGCTGGTGGCTGAATTAAGGCACCACACTTGTGAACAGAGTAGCTGTTACAACCGCAGCAACAGGGATGTTCCCAGTCTGGGGCCAAGAGTCTGGTTTGCAGAGTGTCACAGAGCTTAGTCTCCTCCTAAGCTTGCAGGCCTGATAGGATGTTTTCTCTCTTGCAGATACCATTCAAAATCTGGTGTACAATGACATAGGGAAAAGACAACAGCCATATACTTTTCCGCAATCAACAAGACACACTGTTTTTATGTGAGAACAAGTAGACAGTGTTGAGACAGCACAGAGCATCACAGAACAACACTGGTGAAGTGCTCAGTGAGGAATTAGATCTGGAAAGGCCAGGAGAGAGTGAACATTGCTCCGCTCCCTCTCTCTCCACATGCTGGCTGACAAGGCAGGTTGGACACAGGAATTGAAGCTCTGTTCAAGACATGATCCACTGAGGCTGGAAGAAACCTCTGGGGTTTGTCATTTCTGCCTGAACTGCAATGAGATACTTTTTCCTGCCTTATAATTTTTATAATGAATTGTTTCAAACTCTTGGCTTAGGTATATGGTAAAGATATAAAAGGGTGAGCGTGGAGATAAACAGCCTGCTTAGGCACCTTTAGTACCAGAAAACGCTGATGCAGGGCATCAAACCCAGGAAATATCAGAATTGCTTTAGTCAGGCTGCTAAAATGACATGCAATTATAAAAACCATTAGAAAAAAAAACAGAAAGGCTGCATTCGCAGGGAATCCACACAGACTTGACTATTGCCACAGCTTCCTCCAGATTTCTTAGGGGTTCCTCAATGTCACAAACTGAACCCAGCCAGGACATGGACATCTGCATGAGGGGACAGCCCTTCTGTACGGCCGAATGCACACAGGTCACTAACTCCATGCTAGAGATGAGTAAAAAAAATTAAGAATAGTAGCTCTTGGGGATGCTATGACCTTTGCTGTTACAGATGGGTTTATTCTAAATGACAGAAGCATTTAAATAACTGGGTAACAGTTTCCCCTCCAAAACTGCATTTCTTGGTACATCAGACATTGCTGACTCTTAAATTATAGTTTGTCATAAAGTAGATTTTCCGCCCTTGCTCCACAGGAGCTAGCTGGTACAGTGATATAATTCCTAAGGAAAAGCCACAAATGCTTAAGTAAGCTACAGTCAAATTTGATTAAAAACAACACAAGTATTTAGAGTTCCAGAGAACAAAACTTTCCACAGCCAGCTGGCCTAGGAAAAAAAAAAGAAGTCTTAGTTTGTGTAGACTCTCTTGTGTAGTAGCAGATTTGACTCAGCGCACTGGCATTTTGGATGCAAATGCTCAAAGGGTTGCACTAGTAGAATGGACTCTGCAGAGAATAGATATAAAGGCCTGACTGTTGGAGAGCCTCATTCGTGCACCGGTGAGAAACAAGTTCAAACTGAAGTGTCTAGTAATAACGGGGCAAACAAAGAGCAGCCAAGAGGGACTGGAGCTGCAACAAGAGAGCAGGGCATGGAATAACAAGCTTCTGCAGTGAGAAATAAACTAAAACAAAAGGCTGGTTTGGAAAAGCTTTGGCAGTGGAAATAACAGGACACATGTACACAGATTTCTTCCAAATGGCCAGCTAACCACTGTTGCTTGTAAAGCTGTGCGCATATTGTGTTCTGTGTTAGTGGTTAATCCGCAGCTGATTAAGATCCACCCTGCCTGTGCGTGCATGAAGAGGCATCTAACAACAGACTGGGGGAATGACGCTTAATAACAGCACATCCAGTTGCGTGATTTGCGCTCACAATTATCTTTACGACCGGGAGCACAAGAGATACAAAAAAGTGGTTCTTCTGAGCCTGAGAAAAGGAGTGTCTGTGTGTAATGCAATTACTTCTCAGCTGTGATGTGAAACACACTGGTGCATCCTTCTTTTCAGAGGTGTGGAACAGTGTGCTGGTCTTCCCCTTCGTCATGGAGGGCCCTGAATACATTGGAACATCAGACTGAGGTAGTGGCCTGTGGAAGTCTTCCACAGACTTCAGTGAGCTTTGGATGAGGCTCTGCAGCTGGGTAAGCAATAAGTATCCATGACTGAGAGGTTAATACATATCTATATAGAAAAGGATGAGTTCAAGGCACTGCCCAGGCACCCTGTGTGCTATATTTCAGCCTTTTTAATACTTCTTTGAGGTTACATAATAATGTAAATTACAGGTTTATTCAGAATGACACTACACGCACTGATTGACACTTCTGCCAACGTGAGCAGTGGGAGCCCATCACACAATGAACAGTGCCAAGCTGCGAGGCATAACCTGCATCGCTGCAGGGGTCAGGAGGGAATCCTTCTCCTCCCGCTCCTGTAGACTCAGCTGTATCACCCAGGGAGCATTTCCAGCTAAAGCAAAAAGAGCCGGCCAGGGCCAGGGGCAAAATGAGGACTTGGTAAGCTAATGGTCTCATTTGGTGTGGCAAATCCTCTGAAATCCACTGACAATTTAGGAATATAATCCCCTCACTTTTATTAGTGACATGCTTCAGTCTTCCATACAAATCAGAGACTACAGTTTCCCTATTACCACAAACTTCTATGCAGTGATTTTTCTCAAAATAGGATGCATTCGTCAAACTGCCTAGTAGGAATGTCTTTGCCCCTGAACATAGCAAGGATTAAGGTGTGAAATTCCTGTTAGGGCAAGGGGATTAGGCTGTTGCATTTACATAAGGATTTGACACAGAAGATCAGTTCATCGGTTGGTGCATGCAGGCTGATGCACAGCCTCTGTGAGGAGCTAACAGCTGATGGTTCAGAAGAGAGGGAAGCGCCTCCTTCACACATGCACTTACATCTTTTTGCATGATGTTGCTTGGAGGGGCCAATTCCATCTTGATCCCTTCAGTGATCACTCTAAACCCTAAAGCGTGAGCTACAGGATTGCCCTGGTTGTTGTCTCAATATGTTTACATCTGAAGTAGTAAACTGGAAATTAATTGACAAGAAAAACTGTTAGATTTGGAATTAACAAAATCTGTGTAAATACTGTGGACAGAAAAATATCTGGGAAGCACCAACTCAGGGATGAAAACTATGCCATAAGCACCTGGATTAGAGTGACAAAACGTTTTCAGATAAAAAAAAGACCATAGCTGAAGCACATGTTTTTTAACAAATAAATACCATCTGTGTTGCTGTCCCGTGACTGAAAAGATTAATGTAATAAGACCCTGTACAGGCATGTGGCCATAAAAAAAAGGTCCCCAAACCCAGAGTGTCTCCTCTAACACCTGCTATTACAGCTCGTGAATGTGAGCCACCAAAATTCAGAGTCCTCATTTTCACAATCAGATCAGAAGATCACACCAACTTAGTCCATTCCTTCAGCAACTCTGCATGCCAGATTTAGCGCTGTGTTAGGCAGTTACATTTCCACTTCAGT
Source organism: Ibidorhyncha struthersii (assembly GCA_013398815.1). Taxonomy (NCBI): domain Eukaryota; kingdom Metazoa; phylum Chordata; class Aves; order Charadriiformes; family Charadriidae; genus Ibidorhyncha; species Ibidorhyncha struthersii. Next base: position 103,047 of record VZSZ01004489.1, on the reverse strand, counting down.
TCACATTCCTCAATCTTCCTTGACTTTAGCCCTAGGAACAGTGGCCCAAACTCTCAAAAGGTAGTTTTATTTATTGGTACCTCAGAGCTTTTGATCAGGGAAGAAAACACACTAACCAATAACACTTTTTGGTCTTGAGTTTAACAGCAGATCCTTTAGTATATTCATATATCAGTTTATCTACGTTAGTGTGCATTTCATCAGTGAACTGTAAATATTCAGTGTTAAAGTTTACTTGTTTGGTTACTGCATAGAACCTTGCATAATTAAACTACGCAAAAGCATAAAATTAACAACTAACTAGAATAGATATATTATGATTTATACGTGAAATAACAAAAAAAAGTCCTGCAAAAGCAGAGCTTACAGCTTCAGTAATTTAGGAATAGTCACTGGTCACTATAAATATAATAGTATTAATAAGAAGAGACCAGCTTCAGGCACGGCCAGTTTCCTTGCCTTTCCTCTGTTAGCACTTAACACAGCTCCTCAAACTCTGCAGAGCACCTCCACACAAGCCAAGTTGCAGGGAACTATTCACGTGCTTAAACGCTTTGATGCATCTGAGTCGGCATGCTCAGCGCTTGGTAGGACTGAGACCCAGCACGTGGCTGATGCTGGCACTGCCTTGAGAAGTCCTGCTACTCCAAGGTCCAGCCAGTCTGGCCCTAAGTAGAAATCTGCTGAAACACCAAATAACTTAGGATGACACAGCCTATATAGGAGCAGAAATGAGAAATCAGGAGTCCATAAAACCAAGGCCGGTGCCCAGATCATTAAATCACAATGCTTTCACCTCTGAAATCTCTTCATTGTTTTTATCTTGCACAAAACCCGAGGAGCGGTGTATCCTTCTGAGGTAGAGAAAAAGTCATTAATAGCTATTTCATAGACGTGACCTGTGCAGCATATGATTATTACAAAGAATGAACAGGTAGGTGGTCACACATTGGATTAAGGAACAATGATTCATAAATCCAAAAGCCAGTCTCACACGTTGCTTTTATATAGGACCTGGTAAGAGCCTGCCTGAACCAGAAGTGGAAATCATGCCTTTTAATTTTATTCCTGCATTTCTGAAATAACAGGCCACTTATAGCACACGCTGTCACTTCCCTTACTCAGGGAGAAAAAGGTGGATGTTAAAGAAGCCATAAATAGTATCTGCTGGTGCTCCCTTTTCTATTATGTTGACTTTGATTCAGCTCCCTGCAATTAACAGGAACAAGAGAAAGACAAATAAAATTATCCCAGCTGTTTGTGGCCGACAGACCTGGCCTCCCAGCTGAGAGCTCTTTGTGCTGCTGAGAGCGTCACCAAGCAACCAGCCCTTGCAGCTGCCAGACTGCAAAAAAGAAGTGAAAGCATGACTTATGGAAAGGAAGCACATGTGAAGGGGATAAAGGTTGGGACTGAATCAATCTCTGCTTTGTCCGCTGCCTAAATATGGCACCAGATACAAGAAGAGATCACCCTCAATGGATCTCACCCGCTGAGGGGGCAGAACCCAGACACTTATTTTGTTTTAGAAGCCAGACCCTTGGAATACTAAACCCAGGTATCCTGTACATGGTATCTGGATGCAATAAAAAGAAGAGGGATTGAGTCTGTTATGATGCTATTGAGACTTAGTATTCTTCATCAGTCTTAGCTGGTGGTCCAAAAAGCAGCAGAAGGTGGTACACAATACAGCTGCCAGAATGACTGCATTGTCCCAGTTGTAAATCAAACCCACATATAAGTCAAGTGGAGGTGAAAAAAGATGGTTTGATAATTGAAACAATATGGCAAGGAAAGCAAAGCAAACAGGCAAATCTCCATGCACACAAGCAGGGGATAAATAAAATGGGAGGGGAAAAAATGGAGAGATAAATGACCATTCAAACTGTGTTTATGTTTTACTGATTGGTATAGCAATGTTAGGTGTTAGAAAACTGATAGAAATGGGTAATAGATGTTCTTCCTACAGAACCTAGGCAGTGCTTTGAAAAAAACGGGTTGAGAAACCCTGACCAATACCATCCCTCCAGCTCTTGGCAGTATGAGTAAGTCTTGTGAGTCATCTTCTGTTTTACCAAAAAACAACTAAGAAAAAGATGTGTGAAAACTTTTCAAACTTGAACATTAAAGACAAATTGACAAACTCATTTCAGCCTCCTTATGAGTGTAAATGTGTCAAGGCACACCTGTCTGAAAACACCAAATTAATTGCCTTGACCTAGATCACACGCTGCAGCTGAATCTAGGACTGATGCCAGGAGCCCGAGACCCACTCTTGCTGCTCGAGTACCTGAAGCACACTGCTTCTCACCTGTGACATGAGATATTTCCTGTAGCAACCACCTCCTCCTGTTCTGAGAGAAAATCACTCTTTGGTGAGCTATGCTTAGAAGAAAAAAAAAATTGTTTTTCACCAATATTAAATATTACAAGATCTGTAAATTAGTGCTCAGTGTATCCATTTTTGGCCCAACTTTCTTTTTCCTTGTTCGCTGTCCGTTTTACACCAAATTGAACACTTCACACACGCAACTGGAAACAATGCAAACAATGAATGTTAGGATCAGATGGCATTTTTTCCAGCATCTATTTTTTGGAAGAAAAAGCATTCTGCAGAAACAGTGCAAAATGGAGCTCTTCTGCACCGTTTGGCATTAAATCACTACCTGCTGCCAAAAGCAGTGGAAAAACTTTGTGAAGAAGCTCATGGTATGGATAAAAATTCAAGGAAAAGCAGACATTTCAAAAGCTGTTCTCCATTTTAAAACCGCAAGAAATGCCAAGATTGCAAAGATCTCTGTTGCTTTACAGTGCTAAAAATAACAGTAGCCTATCTAGGCTATCGAGACTCTTATACAAAATTCAGCCAGCCTTATGGCTTTCGTTTTGTTTGTAAAACATACACATCATTTTGCAACCCTCTGTGACTAGGGTTGTCTAAAATGAAGGAAATCCCCAGTACCATTTACTCTCAAAGTATTAAAATTCACTAGAAGCAAGAAGATGCCTCAATTTTCAGCTGGTATTAAGAGATGTAAGTTCTTGTTTCTAATCCATTATGAAGGGCTTTCAAGTAGGCAAGAATAACATTCTTAGCTCCTAATGTTGGCTATCTAACTCAACTCTTTGATACACTTAATTTACATGTAATCCTGCAGCCTGCCAGCAGTTGATAAGGTTCCTGATACGTGCACATTTAGAGAAAGAGAAGTTTAGTCCTCTTACTGCCTTTATGGAGAGCTGAGCTCCATGATGGAAGGCTGCTCAGGTTTAAGGTTTCAAACAGATTTTTGCTTCTCTGAAAATGCTTCTCAGCATTTGTCCCCAAATAAGTTATCTGCTAGGTTTAAAATTCTTGACAAAGTTGAAACGGCTGCACTGCATTTTTGCATTTTTGCTTGTTTCCATTATTAAAATACTTTACAGGCTTTTGTAAATACCAGGTGGTATGGAAGAAGGGTGAAGGGCGTAATGATACTATTTTGTAGATAATAAGAGAGTGCCAAAGTTAGACATATCAAAGAAGTGGCTGACAGAAGTTACAAATCCTGAGTTAATGGCTATACAACACACCCGACTGAAGAGTGGACAAGTACAGACACATGAAGAGCAAGACTTTTACAAGCACTATATTTTGTGCCCCTAATGTAAAGAGTAGGATCACTCCATGCAGTTTTGACAAACCAATTTCAAATGTTCCACCTGCAGTGGGATGACATGTCACCTGTCTATAGAAAGTTAGGGTATTCCCCATCTGTACAGCTACAGCTATAGCTTCTCTCACCATGTTTGCATAACTAGACAGCTTGGACCTCCAAAGGAAGTTAACTTACTGGGTGCTAGGTCATCTCGATACCCCAGCCACAGGCAAACTCCCAGTTTCATACCTGCAGGCACAAAACCATACCAAGATGTGGCAGCCATGGAGAGCTGTGTAAGCCTGGGTGATATAGCACTGAACACTCCATAGTATACACCACTCTCACCATTTGCAACCTACTTCATGTTTCACCAAAGTCGCAGTTATAACATACTGCATTAACAAAACAGTTACCAAGCTCCTGCATGAGCTACCTGCCCCTTCTAGCTGCTTCAAGAGAAGATGGGAGAGTTGCAGAGGGCTGCAGTGCAGCATAGTCACTGGAGAAACTTCTTATTTACTTCCATATTCTGAGACACATTTGTGAATGTGGAGAGGTGAAGTGGAAGGGTAAATGGAATACAGCAGTATTTTAAAAAGCTGTTTCTTTCTGACTGAATTTTGAATGCATACCATACGCTTTAGCATGTTGTTTTGATTCTGTGCTAAGATATTCTTTACTAGCCTGCCTCATCAAGACCAATCCTCTGCAGAAGTTATTTAAAATTTAAAAGATAAGAGTAATTTCTACCAGTGTGTGCTGCTTTGCACTTACGATCATCCATTACACTGCCATTACTTAAATATCAGTAAGTCTCTCACTTGTCTCCCAACTTTCTTTGTTACAATAATTCTTTCATCATCTCAACCAAGTACTTCCGCATCCAGATCACTCAAGAAGACAGTAAACATCACTTATATCTGATACTTAATTTTTACTCTGATAAAAAGTGATTTCTAGCCTGGTTTCTTCTTCTAAACCTGTTTCCCATCGGTGACAGTATTTTCACTTCTTAGCACTTCTTCAGGTTCCTTAATAGGTTCTTGAAGGGGTCTTTCCTCATGAGTTTTTGAAGTCCAAATGTCCACTGGCTCTCCCCTATCTGTGATTTCATTTTTTCTATTATTCTATACTAATAGGTAGTCCAGGTTATGTTTATTCATACCTTGTTATGCCATGTTGTGTATTTCCTGATTTTAGCTTCCATTTCAGTTGATTTATCTAGTTCAGAAGCTGAGTTTCCTAGTGTACTTTCACCACCAGATATGCAGAGGTGAACAGGTATACCCATTAGTCACCATTCCCAGCCTCTCTTCCTCTTTCAGCAGCATTATGGGCATGAGGGGGTGAGGAAGGGCACAAGAGATTATGTCAAGAGTGCAGGAGTACAGCAATAGCTTGAAGAAATGCTTCTTTCACAGAAGCACTCATGCACCACAAGATACTTTCCTAAACCTATTATTCTTTCCTGTTCAGAGAACCTGAATAAAAGACAGACATCTGTGACCAAAGCTGTTCTTCCAGTAGCACAGTTAGCACGGTAGGTGCTTCCTGTGGTGGCTTGAACTGGTTCATCACAACCAGGGAGCGATGTCAACAGAGAGGCAGCAGCAGAACCAGAGCTGTGGGCCCTGGCAGCCGCAGGGAACCAAGTACCAGATAAGCAGCACAGAGCAGATGGTGAGGGCAGGGGAGCTCGAGGAAGCAGCCCAGAGCCCGGCTCTCCCCTGCTGCCCTGCAGGCTCAGTGGCTGCATAATTATGCCTGTGGAGCCAATAAAGCTGGTTGTGTTCATTGTCCTCCAGATAACAGAGCTCAGACCTGGAGGACTGGAAAGACTGACCTCTCACGCCAATTCTGAGTGAAGCAAAATCCCCCGGAAAAATCTTTCTAATGAATGGTGCATATTATCTCATCTTCCCCATGTCTGTTTTTTGTCTGTTTTGTTCATAACGGAGTCCTCCATTTGGAGGACAAAAAAAAAGAAAAAAGAATCAGTTAAAAAGCAGGCTATATTTTACACCCACTCTAGTTGAAAAATCCTTGATCTGAAGTACTTTTCAAGATGAAAAAAATGAGAGAAAAGCATCATGAGCCAATACATATAAATTTCCCATTTATTTTAGATTATGTGGATAGTTTAAAAACTGCTAATGACAATGAGATTTTCATTTATCTCAAAGAGTAATTTAAAAGTAAGCAAACATTTTCAAAGTGCAGATAAGACTCCAATAAAATGCCTTTGGTTTATTAGAGTAAGGGAAGAAAAAACAATAACATGACTTGAGGATGTCACTGGCAGAACACAATAGTCCCTGGGATCCTTTAACTAAAAGGAGAGGTGGGATTGCTTAGACAGCAAGTTGAGCTGCAGAGTTGTGTTCTGTAACACTTAGTAAAATGTATTTATACAGATACACACCCTGCTTGCTGTTAACCAGGAAACTAGAACTATGTATACTAATTCAGAAAGGACTGGCTGTATGTTCACAGGGGAGAGGGTGTGTCTTGTGGCTTGGAGCAGTGAACGCTCTCGTTATTAGCCTTGCTTACTTTTCCCTATTCAGTTTGAATTTAGTACTAAGCAAATCTCCAAGAGCAGGCCTGCAATTCCAGCTCTGTATGTTAATCAATTTGCCACAGCCTGAGAAGCCCTGAACACAAGCTGGAATCGCCCTCAGCTTTCATGGCTTGTCTTTGCACTTGCCCACATATGCAGGCCTCCCTTAGCCAATTCTGAAAATCTGGATGGATCGGATCCAACTTTTTTCTCCTCAACTGCTTTAGACATACTTTTATTACACGCATTTCTGTGCCAGTATCTTTTGTCATCCCTGGCAGACCAGAGGGTGGATGGAAGCTGTTATTCTCTGCGTATGAGCAAAGCTATGACTCCTTCCCTTACTGTCCCATACAGAGACCTTTGAATGACACTGGTATCACATTCAAAAGACAAGATGAGGAGGCCTTTGACAACCTCTCACGCTCAGTCTGGGCCCTTTGCAGCATGGATTCATTTCCTTAACACTTAAGCTCCATCAGGATGCAAATACTAAATACAAAAAAGGAATAATCACTGGTTCAGTTCCATGGGCAGTTTCAGGGACAATGAAGGAAATACTGTTGTGCTGGATGATAGCTCTATCGCACTTTTTCTTATTGGCCTCTGTTACTAGGCTGTATGCCTTCACTCACGTCTAGTGCAGGTTCTTCCTAAAGAAAAGTGTAAGTATGAGCTGTGTTGTAACTTACCTGCTACTGAGTGAAAACAGCCTTTTGATCAAAGGCCAGTAAGAGCTGAGAAGGGAAGGGAAGGAGTGGTTTCAGGCAGACAAGAAGAAGAGGAGGAACTTGCAAAAAGATGTGGAATATGGCATGAACCACCATCAGGATCTCAAGGTGTCTCAGTCTCGCACTGGGTGAACTCAGGGGAGTGTTCACAGACTCTGTGAACTACTGCAGGTAGGGAGATGTGAGCAAACATACTACACATGATGCCAATCACAGCCTAAGACTAAGGACTCTGGTGCACCAAGATAAGCAAGACAGGGAAACTACACATATTTGATTATTTTACATGATCAAAAGAAATAAGATGTTTACCAGAGTCCACACATTGAGGTAGACACTGGCTCAGAATACATTCATGGTAACCTGCTGTCTCTTCGAGCAGGAGGGACTCCCATTCACACTGGGGTGATTTCTACTTGAGCACCAAAAAGGAACCATAAACTTAGTTTCATGTGATAATATAAACTAGCAAAAGAAAAAACTACAAGGCTTGCTTGGCCTGTCTCAGCTCCTGATATTCAGCCTAATTTCCCTTGCTCATTTTCAGCCCATTTATTCCTAGATAAACCCTCTGGCACTACAGTGAATAATCCTCTTCTCTCCTGGGATTCCGAGTGAAAAGGGAACATGTCACTCTGTATGACAGAAAGAACTGCCAAACTAAAGATGCTAGCGAGGACTGAATTTTTAGCATACGTCTCTTTCGGGGTGTGAATAGCACCAGGATTCAGTAATAGGGGCCACGTACTTCTAGGTCACCAGGTCAGCTCTGACTGCATCCTTCAATAATTTTGACAGCCTGCCATCTGTGACACAAATAGCAGGTGTTCATGTGGATCATGGTCTGTACATGACTACTAGCAAGGCTTGAGTTTCTAGAAGATCCAATTTTCAGCAAGCAGCAGTGCAACTCTGGAGCCAGCTTCTGGACTTCAAGGTTTACTACCTTAAGAGGACAATAGACTCACCGCAGCTTTAGCTAGTATTTGCAAAACAACAAAATGCCAATGAATTCACAGTGCCCAAGCCCTGCTGGATGGCAGGCGGGAGCAGGACACCTCCTCCAGAACCCGAGGCAGAGGCAAAGCAATGGCAAAACGTCTGCCAAAGTTTGCAAGATGATGGTCTCCACTGTCTCCCCTTGCTCTGCACATGCCTTGAGGAGCTCATTGGAGACTGCACTGATGGCAACCAGGGCAGTCTCAAAGCTCAGAGGAGAACACTTTTGACTGAGACTTTAGCTGCTGAGATCAGACTGCTTCTTCTTTAATAATTACAGGAATTAGGATTCACAGTGTTCCAGATAGGTCCCTTTTCACCCAGATTCTGTGGCCCACAGACCTAAGTAAACAGAAATTAATAAGCATAAGGTTTCTGAATAACATCTCAGAAAATCTTCTGAATATTTTATCATAAGTACTTAGCTACACATTCATGGAAGCTTCGCTTATTCATTCTAGCGAATGATAAAGTCCTTAAGGGATACCTGCGGACTAATTGGTTTTGTCTGTGTTAGTGTCTAGTCACTGCATGAATCAGGCAATGCTGAATTTCCAGCTTAGACTAAGAGCTCCCTAAAGATAGAGAACTAGGCTGTGTTGTCTGGCAGTGTAAGTGACTTGGGTTCAAAAGTTCTTCAGCCCATACATTATTACTACCCTTTCTTGCATGACACATGGTTGCTAGAGAGGAATAATCTCATGCAAACATCCTAAGTCATAGTAGTCTGCAAAAGCAATGAGAAGCAGCGAAACTGGGAGTAAATCCTCACCCTAAGCGATCTGTCGGGGGAGGCAGCTATGAGCAGAGATCCTGCACAATTCCTCTGCTACTCCTTGCAATCCAGACCTGTTCTCTTGATATCAAAGTGGGAGGTTTATGCAAGGCCTTCCAAATCTCAGCAGTTAACAAGAAGCACTGAGAAGAAAGGACTGAGAAAAAGATGCCAAAATATGTCAGTTTTATTGCTACAGCTTTGTGCAGTGAAGAGGGAAAATGGGACTCGCCTCTCCCCTATTAGCACCTATTAGCTGCTGCAGAGCCTTTTGCAGGAGGCAGGATATAAAACACACTTATACACATCTCCTGCTCTTCCATCCCATTTCCCATTTGGTGGGCTAGATCCCAGCTTTACATGAGTACGTGAAACTGCTTTGTTCTGGGATTACTTCAATGCAGTTATGCAGTATCCAAAAGGGCAGTCAATTATGAAGTCTCAGAAGGACGAAGAGTTTCTGACATCCTGTGCCTCAACATGTGTAATAATGCAGACCAATTTGCTTGCTTTGTAACCTTGAATCTCATGCCTCAGGGTCTAAGTTAACTATCTCCAGGGCTCTAGAGGGGATATTTTCCCTCTGATCTTCCAGCAATGCAGATCTTACTAGGTACATCATAGAGGTATTCACCTTCTTCTTGAGCATCAGTTACAGATTACAGCTGTTGGAGGCATTTGTATACTTTGGTACCAACCTTGTTCTATGTCACATTGATACAATTTCATCAATGTAATCAATAGAGCTATACTATCCTGGCAGAGCTTGGTCCACTGCCAGCACTGACACTTGAGCAATTAAATTTTTACTAGTTTTGTTTCCAAATACCAGCTTAAAGTCAGTGCAGCAGCTCCAAAGTTTGGTTGGTTTCTCCAGTGCAACCTGTATGGATGCGTCTAAGGTAGGTTTTTACTAGTAGTGCAGTACTGGGAGTTGCTTTATCAACTACTTTGTTGACTTTGGTCCCAAAGTCCTGACCTTTAACCTGTTGTGAGCTTAGTCATCCTGCTTCTCCCTCTACGGCTGCTGTCCTTCCTCAATGCAAGTCATCTAAAATGAAATGGCAACTTCTTCTCTGGGCAGGAGAGGTGGGCTGGCCTCCTATGCATTTGCATCAGCTTTGCAGAGAGATGAACTTCACTCATCACCTGCCACATGAAATCCTTATCAATGCAAAGACTGCTAGAGGGCTCCATTTTATTAAGACTAGGAGTTCTTTTGGGAGCACAGTCACAAATGCCCTGACATACGAAAATATATGTAATTTCATCTGATGAGACAGCTAACACTCAGATGGAACACAACTTTGTCTAGCCTAGGTAAAAGCCAATGAACAGCGCATGTGTGACTTCTCCCTGTGCTTGAAGATTTCAAAGTCCAGAAGAGATAATTGCATGTTATTATGGCTAAAAACTCATCCAGTTCCCTGCTTGTTGACCAGAATATCTATATTTCTGTGGAACTGAAGTGTATAAGCTCTCCCCTCTCTGAACAGCACCTTGTTCTGCTTATTTGGTGATGCTAATTGATGTGTCACAGAATGGAGTATTTAGTTAATTAAGACATGGCAATACATTGGCTGGAGAAAAAGTAGAAGGAATTTTCCATACCACAGAAAATATCTTAATGCTACAGTAAAACTGAACATGCCTGATGAATTTCTGGTCACTCCGAGTATCACAGACAATCACAGAAAAAAGGGACTGATCTTTTTTACTACATCTGTTCATATACTTGCTGAACAATTCACAGAATACAACTTTGGAATACAAGACAGCACAGGAAAAGAGAAGTTCCGTATGTACAGAAGACATTAGCTTTTACAGGTCATTTCTTAAAATCAGGAATGAATGCAGACAGACAGCACTTACAAAGCAAGGAGCAGAAAGCAGAAGGTGGGCACTGGGCTGTCAGTGATGAAATAGCCTCCTCTTTTCCAGAAAAACACCTACTTACTGTACACCATGATAAGAAAGAAGCTCAAGCACAAACAGGACAGTAAATCTATACAACATTTGCAAAGTCTAGTTCAGACTATTGCATTCAAAATAGCTGAATGTCACTTCATCCACAGTCTCAAATTCTATTTTCTAATTTGGTTTATTAATGACATGAGGAAGAAACTGTCATCATGTGTTTATAAAGTAGCCAGTGCTCCCAGGAATCCAGACTTATTTGGGACACTGGATATAACTAAGAGTTTAAAAAAGAGAAAGAATCTACCAAAACAACTGTTTTTCAACATGATCCACAGATCAGATCAAATTCAATCCTGCATATGTATATATTAATTATATATATTACACATCTTGACACAACAGCAGTGGTACTCATGAAACCAAGTGCTGAATTTGATCCACTGTAGTATTTATTTAATGCACTCAATTTTTTGACCTACACCATTTCCTATACGGCCATGAATGTTCAAAAGTTAAATCTCTATTGCGATTCTCTGTCATGACTCATTTTTGGTCAACAATTTGAAACCCTATTTGAGTTCTGGGATGTCCATCAAGAGATGCTGATATGCTCCAAGGAGGGAAGGAGCTTAAGTACAGACAGACAAGGCACAAAGCATGAGAAATAAGTGCGAGACCAAGTTAAATAAACTACTTAAACCTGAGATGTTAATTTAGCAGTTTCAAGAGGGCCACATTTCTACAGACAACCCAAGACATAAAAAGAAACAAAATTTCCTTAAAAAAACCTAGCCTCACTGTTTTGAATGTTACATTTATTCAAAGACACCCCATCCAGCTCAATTAACTGCTTTCTCACTCCAAATGCAGCAGGTCTGCAGTGCATAGAAATGTATTTATTTACACACCACTATCATTGCCACTACTGTCTGTACTTCTAAAGCATCTTGATTACTGATAAGCACCATGGAAATGCCCATAAATAAAATAATCATCTCCCCTCATTAAGTTACAGCTCGTGGACTGAGGAAGGATGATTTTCCTTTGTATGTTCCTTTTGTAAATTTTATCATTTCACAACAGAGGGAGTAACATGGCTCTGATGACACTCAAAGAGACAGACTGTCAGGATTCTTGTCAGTATTTCAGCTTTGAGCAGCTTGCGTTTTTGCATGAATATTTTCTCCTGAAAATAAAGTACTGTTTGTCAGAATTAGGCATTCAAGAATCTCTTTCTAATGTCAGAATCAGACATGCAAAAACCTCTAATATCATGCCAGAAGGTCAGATTTTATGGAGCAGTATGTCATGGAAACCCTAACAGCAAACACTGCACCCACAGCAGAAGCTTCTAGTTCTAGCTTCAACACTAAGGACACACATAGGTGAAAATTTCAAATACACTTAGATTAAAAAAACAAACATTGAAGGAAACCTTCCAATAAAAACAAAGCCTTGGTGAACCAGGTTTGCTCTTCAGGAAGCTTCAACAGTAATTCATGCCGCAAACAAATATCAAACATTCTCTATTATTGTCAAAACACAAAATCTCATTCTTTTCAATAACTACAATACTGCATTTACATTTACATACAGTGAAACTCCTGGTGGTGCTGTCTACACAATGAAATATCACATTTCATAAACTGGTGAATTATAAAGCCAGCATAAGAAGTTAGATGTGATATCTTTACTCAGACTTTACCGAAATCACATTTTTGCAACAAAAAGTGATGGTGAAATTGTCAGGTTGCCCCAGTCAAAACAGTGCTGAATTAAGGCACTAGTCACTGTACAGGTGTCAAAGCCCAGCATGAAGAAAACAAGGTTGCCTCACATTTATTGATTCAAGAAGAGTTATGTCTGGTGTGCTGTCCACTGTGGACAACAGTCTGCAGTACGAATTGCTAAATTACATAGACCTTTGTGCCCCTTGCTCAGCTGTAGCCCCATGCAAGGCAGCCCCTCCAACGACAGATTGCAGTCTACCCCACAGCAGCACTACCCTAGGCAGTCTGTAACTTTAGAGCAAGTGGCATTTCCCAAACCCCCACTTAGGAATTAACACAATTTCACAGGCTGGTCCAGTCACCAGGCCACAAGCTCGGTTCAGTTGATGGGCTGATTTGGTCTTGCCCTCCAGTCAGAGGTGAAGGGGAAACACCACTTCCTCCTGTAACTAGCTAAAAGTTGGAGAAGAGAACAGTTTGATGGAAGCTCATGGGGCATTTCTATTTCTGCACACAATCCAAAGCAACATCTCACCTCTAAAATGCTGGCGGTTCTCAAACAATGGAGGCAATTTACAGGTTCAGATTAAGATCCTCATTCACAACTGTGAGCGCAACAGGACTCTGTATGAGCATGAGCAGGCAACTGCTTTCAGGCCAGATCTATCTATTAAACCCTCCGTAAAGCTGCTGTGACTCAAAACACATGGTCCTGTGCCTGTGTATGGTTTCCTCAGTGACGATGGATCATTTGACTCTCTCCTTCCTCTTCCCCCAGCCACTTTCAAGGTTTCCAGTACATCACTCCCTTTATCACTGCTTATTTACAGCATGCTACTATATCTATGGACAGCCTAGCTGGAAAGACACCCAGTCATGTATAAATGATACATCTTATGAAGAAAAAGCGCCAGCTGGGACAAGTGGAAAGAAAATCTTTGACAGGCAGATGAGATTTTTGTATATCTGAAGCCACTAACTAACATGCAGGATACAGAGGTTGGGACAAAGCAAGAATATCAGATAGGTTAGAGTGACATAGAATCATAGAATCATAGAATGGTTTAGGCTGAAAGGGACCTTAAAACATGATACTTTCAGCTCCCAGACACTGCATCTGCACTGTGCAGGACACTTCATGAGCCTATATTTGGGGTTGGAAGGATGAACATTTTTGTATGTAAAGTCTGCATGTTAGTTGGATGCATTGCCTAGGGCTGGCATGGTATTTCAAGAGCCAGTATTTGAATAATTTTCACCAGAGATAGAAAGAGTGTTAATTTAAAGCAATAGTATCAATCCCTAGAATAGCCAGCATCCAACCCCCACACAAGAGCTGTGCTGCCCCACTCCAGAATCTGGAGCAAGAAACGTAGTGACAAAAATAATATCATCTCTCAGTTACAGAAGACACAGAACTGTTAAATCAAGCTTAGAATTTTCGTTGAAGAATCTAGCTCTTCCCAGTCCCCACAGTTATCCTCCACATTCCTTTAAGGGTTTTCATAGATACAACAATATGAATTGGCTTGTTGCTGTGTAGCTGCTAACAAGAGACAGATGTTTCCTTCAGTTCCAGGAAAATGTAGACATGAAGCACATTATGATGACCCACTAAATATTTTTGACCTGTATCCCTTTCTGCATGTTATCTCTTCATGCGTTTAGTCAAGAAAGTGCAATACAGTTCCATGCTTTTCCTGCTAATTACTGAGCTAGACAAAAGAGCATGCTTGGATCAAATTACTTTATCTTAGCAAGCAAAGAAATTCAAGCAGCACATTTTCACTTAGTGAATCCAAAGCTTGAGAGTTCTTGCAATTGCTTCAGAGCCCAATCAGCTGGTGGCTGTGCGCCGAACTCCCCATGTTATTTATTTAGCTAGTCCGGAAGACACGCACTGCACGCTGGCGTGCAGGACCAAGCATCTGTTTCACTCAGACGGTTGGCTACATTCTTTACTTGATATTAATATCAGTGAAAATTTAGTAACTTAACCACTGGCATGAGAAGTCTGACTTCTAATAGAACAGATGGCAGTGATCATCCCAGGTTAATTTTAGGCTTCAGGAATTGTTCTGAGTCAGCAAAGCCTCAAGATAAGAGAAAAAGATGTAACAGCTGTAAAATATCCTACCTGTTTCCCATCCAAGGTATACAGCTTTTTGACCACTCCCGTCTCCAGTTTTATAGCTTCAGTGATATCGGTGAGAACTTGCTCAAACGAATGGGCAGTCTTCTTGTTCAAGAGCACACGGACTGCCTTCCGGGGCTTCACCCCACTGCGGATGATGGTTACCAGCTTGGGACGCACAAAATCTTTGTTCTCCTTTGCCTGGGCGCTGTTGCTGCTGGCCAGAGACTGAGGTGCTTTCTGGTTGGCAGATGTCTTCACATTGACAGACCAGTTGGGGTTGACATTCTTGGTGTATTCCACCTTCTTGAAGAAGTTGTCAGATGAGCAGACGTAACTCTCCCCTTTTGAAAGAAATGAACACCAGTCTAATTCTATACTTGTTCCCGTAAGACTGCTGAAACACAGACACTCTATGTTTCCCCCATTAATCATGTAAATCATTAATAATTGTTTTTATTAGCACTTCCATGACAGCTTGTTATTAAAATATTTTGTCTTATTTTAATTTTATATTTATGTTTATTTAAAATCTTACTAGTATTTCCCCAAAGTAAGCAAGTCAGCCATGGCTTGCATCAGCAAATACATACTACCACTCAGTCATGTGAACCAGGGGTTAAAAAAGGTTAAGAGTTATAAAGGTATTTAGATACTTGAAGATGCAACTAAGCTGTCTAAAAGCTCCTAAACACCAAATTCATTTAATCACCTAAATTATTTTGTAAACTTGCCAGCTTCCTCTCCATCTTTACAGAGCTAGCTATTGCTTCAGTGTGTCACGCCCTGCCAAGAGGTTATCAACATTCATCCACAAAGTACCTTTTGTGTCATGCCTGAAAAATAGTGAAAAGCTGGTACTGAATAGTCTCTACCAAAAGCAGCTTTAATAAATCTAGCAGGCATAACAAATATGATTCATTGTAGCGTCAGTGTTTTATTAGTTTATTAGTGAACTAGTGGCAGCTGAGATAAAACAGTACACCAAATACCACTGCTTGCTTTTATACAGCTGGTACCAACCAAAAATATATGAAATCCAAATTTAGACATGGTAGAGAAGGGTTACACAGTCTTGCTAGTAATTCATAAAAAAGCTCTTCCTTATCCCATCCGAAATTAGTTTCAAGCTTTGTCTGTAATTTACAGCATCCTATCTAAGGTTTTAAGAGCACCTTAAAGGTTTTGTAGGATCTTCTTTTGCACCTGCAAATCTGATGGATGCTAGAAGAGTTATTAGTAGAATGAGACTATAAAACAGGGAATGTTCCTAAGGGAATGTAGCTGTCTAGTCTGAAATGACTCAGGCTGCTGAGCGCTTGAGGACGCACTGAAAAAAAAGTCAGTCATTGCTAGAGGAAGAAGCTTTGTCTCACCATTAGATAAAATTTTAATAGGAACTGAAGGCATATCATGGGTATCTGTAGGCTCTTACGAAGTTTCTTTCAGTGTTCTATTGGGCTGATCTTACAGAATGAAGTTCTTCAAATATTATGATAGGTTTGAAATCAAAATATAGATTTAGCTATTTTGAATATGAAGAAATCCTTCTTCATGTAAACTGACTGGCTGCATTTCCTTATCTCTTCCCTACTGCAAACCACAGAGCCTGGACATCTTTGAAAACTTACCCAACATGTGAGTCTGGCTTTCCATTACAGGAGCTCTAGGACAGGATTTGACATCCAATTGGCAAAGGTGTAAATATAAATTTCCATATAGCCCACTGATTTCCACAGAATTTTATGGTCTAGGCATGTAACGTATCCAGTATAGTGTTCATATAGTTATCCTTCTGCTGACTAAATTGCATTTTTGATGGAGGCCCTGAGATAATCCCTTCCTAGAACATATGGTGAGACCACTAACAGTTACCCAACAGACAGAAGGCTTTACAGGCTTAAAACAATGGTCCATGTAGTATTTATGTCCTTATTACTGCTAAGTGTTTGATGTCACAAGCAGCCATAGAAAAGGTGCAGGATGATAACTTTTTTTTTTAAACCCTGACTTTGTACCCAGTTTGCCAAAAAGTGATGTGTACTTGTGGTGCTTCCATGACCAACTGCAGCTTTTCTCCATCTCCCCAGTTGCATAATGCGATCATTATCATTTATCAACAGGAAGCAGATATTCTGTTTTCCCTTCTGAAGATGGAACAGAAATACAGGAGAGAGAAGGGAGCTAACGAGGTGCACGATGAACACTGTCAGCTGGGCATTTTATCAACTAGTGTACCCCAAACTAATGCGATAATCCCACCAGGAGTTTCTGTTGGCTTGAACAAATGATACAAATCTATATTTAAGGCATGTACGCTGTCAGCAAAACCCCTCAATAAACTGACCGTGTAGTACCCATAGGTGAAGCTCCGTAATGCCTTACACTTCTCGAAACTGACTCAATAGAAGCATAAAGATACCCCACAGAGTACCATACACTATAAAGAATTCCCACTGGAGATATTGATTGTTTTCCAGAAGCATTGAGTACTTTAAATCTTTCTGATTAATAAGTGATAAACTGTGGTTTATTCATCTTCTTCAGCCAAGCAACAGCTGGTGCGGAGCGGGCCCAGTTTCATAACTGAGTGTGAAGTGCAGCAAGGGGAGTTTGGAATGCTCACAGGGAATTAGCCCTCCTAAGAACCTGAGCCCTCCCAAGTCCATAATCCCTGGGCGGAAGAGACTTTATAAGCATGCTCAACAGAACTCTAGCATTATCCTTTGAGAAAAGGGATTTGTATGTTTAAATGCAATACTAGGAATAAGTGATTTGAATACTATTCTCACCCCTGCTCCCCATGGAAGCTCCTGACCTCACCTGCACCTCTGCTTCCCTACCTGAAAAACAGAAGTAGCAATATCTGCCACTGAAGTGTTGCAAGGCTTGACTTTCATCTGTGTTTACGTAATACTTTAGGATAAAAGATGCCACAATGAATGAAAGTATATATTTGCGCTGTGTTCTATAAACACATGAGGTGTTAGAGCATATTTTCCATTAATAAGTTCCACATTTTAAAGTAAGTGGAAGAGATAATTGGTCTGTTTGGTAGAGTACTATTACTCTTAGTTCCAGCTGAATCGTTTGAAATTCTTCACTGCACACCATAGCTGTCTAGTGTATGCTGAAGGCACTAGTGGCATGAAGGCAATACTCTTCTCCTGAGCTTTGTTTCCACAAATGTGCTATTAGGTAGTTGTGCATATATATACACTGGCCTTTCAAATTATGCTCACAGTCACAAGTGGAAAATGTAATCTGCTTTTTCTCACTTTGTTTCATTTGACCCAAACCCTAGCAAATATTTTATTCAGACATTTGCTTGCAGTGACACTTCAGAATAGCAGTTCAGAATAGCAGCTCTTCTCAGCGTCATTTCTGCAGTTATAGCAGTATAGCTCCAGGGAAGAGGACCTTTTCTTTCCTTCTTTCCTGACCTAAAGGTGTAACCTGAAGCTTTAAATTCATTTAAAAGTCACTTCAACTGATGTCTTCCCAAACTCAGTTTATGGCCCTCAAATAACAGCAAAATTATAATTCAAGTTCCTCAGTGAGGCACATCCTTTTACCATTTGCCAGCCAGGAACATGCACTATTTCACTTCCCACAGCTGAGTTTTACCCAAACCTTACCATGAGGCTGTAGCAGGATTGTGCAAGCGTGGGCTGAAGACCTGCAAACTTTCCAGCTTTGAACATGCATACTGTGGCCAGAAGATAACAAAAGAGAGAAATCTTATGGGGAATACCGCTACCATAGAAAGAGGAGTGTTTTCTTGGTTTCTCTGCTACATCTGTCTATGCTAAGCCTATAATGAGAAGTTAAGGTGTACAACTGTGCCAGTCAGAGAAATATAACTGACAGACGCAGCATGGTTGCAGATGTGCACAGCATAACAGAAAGAAAGGGGAGGAAGCAGATATGATATTTTGTCAAAAGCAAAAGAAGAAACTCCAAGAAGTATATTGCTCCCCAGTCCTAAGCATAAAAATCTGTGCACAAATATTTTCAGGAACACATCTTTAGACAGCAAACAGCTGTGTACATGTGCAGAAATCCAACTATAAGCCATAAGAAGATATGATGAACAGCCATGTAATTACTTCCAAAAAAATCCCCAAATGGGAGCCCCAGAGAGCTCATGCACTGGGGGTGGGAAGCTTTGGTAAGAGTGAGAAGCATCATCCTGACAAGATCCAATCTGCTGCTGAACACCACACTATGGGCATGACACCAACGGTGCTAAGGACAGCGGTTTTTTAGTGCAGTGTCAGGTCAGTGCAAGATGCCCGTTCTGTGCTGCAAAGCCAAAGCCCCACAGGATGATGCGCACTTGTCATCATGCAAGTGCGCTGCAGAGGTGTCACAACTTCTATCATGCCACCAAACCAGCCAAGTCATTTATTTATTCTTTCTATCCTGCCCATAGCTATAGATGGACTGACTGTAGACATTTGACCTTAAGTCATGATCAGCATATTTGCCATTTGAAGCCACGGCTTGTATCATACTGAATTACTCTGGCTACAAGTGCATTACACATTACTGTGCTACTAATTTGATAGAAGCACAAAGCGATTATTCAGCTCCTAAAGAAGGGATGATCTCAGCAAAGATAAGGTTTGCCTTAGAGAAGGTTTCTTAGAGAAACTCTAAGCTCAAGATGAGCACTAATCCTTCAACCCTCTTACAGCAGCTCCTTCTGACAATACTAAAAATGACAGGCTGTGCTTTCAGAAAAAGTTATCCTTTCTCAGCATGCACCAGCAAGTTTTCAAATATAATGAACTGCGGGCAGAAGTCTTGCGAGAAAAATCGGGAAAGCTGGATTGAGGCCATTTTGAAAGTGTAACTGCTAACAGTTATTCCAAAAGCAGTCTCTGTGGGCTGCAGTCAATTATTTTGTTGTTAGCTCTGCTGTCACAAAGTTGAGATAGTACTACTGTGCCCAGCTTTCATCTTTCATGGGATTTACTATGACTTCAACAGGAATTAAGCAGACTTAACACCTTGCAGAGTTCATTACATACAGCGTTAAAGTAAGCATTTAGTTTCAAATGCGTGAACTTCCTGCTACTTTAGGCATTAAAAAGGATCTTCCTCTGCCTCAAGACCTACTCCACCATGGAAAAATGAACTCTGGAAGAGCTTCTTTCCTTTGGCTCTTCCACAGGGAGCTCTCCCATGACTTGTTCTGCTGAAAAAGTGAAAGAAATGCGTGATTACCAAACCTTCAAAACCACACAATTCCCACAAAGAACTGATGGGACCACGCCAGTTCTAGTGCAACAGCCAGGATGAGCAAATAAAACAGAACCACAAGAATCAGTTTTGTTCTATAGGATGTAATTAGCCAAGCTGTCAGGACAACAGCCATAGAAAACAACGCCACAGGTTACCAAGACTTCAGTATTGTACTACATGAATTTCAGTTTTCCAGGCAAACTGGAACACGCACACATTGGGTGGAGATATCAATATACTTCCTATAAACCCCTCAGTTCCAGCACACACCAGGCTCTGAACAGCTCCAGGGAGTAGCCCCTCCTATGATTACTTTAAACACTCCTGGACAAGATTTTGGAAAAGATTCACCAGGGTGTGACAGGATCCAAAACGCTTGGAAACACTTTCTGGAATATGTCTCACAGCCCAAGAACATTTGCAATGAAACCCTACCTAGCAAAACAAAATCCCATTCGGCTTTTTCTAGTGTTTAATCTGAGGCAAGTATAAATGTCAGACGAGTAGCCCAGAACAGGACAAGGGCATAAATCCACCCTTGGATGGGCCCTCTGACCACAACGCAAGGGGGGCTGTGCCCTGCCTAACAGCCTGAGCATACCAGGAGCTTAGAAGAGAGGGGCTCTACAGCTTCAACTAAAGATTGAGTCTTCCAAATTCTAGTTTTAATCTATGTCTGCATTTCTGCCTTTACTGCCCATGTCTAATCCATGCTGTTTGTATTTAATGGGTTATTTCCACATCTATTTCTGACCTTGACCATACATAGCAAAGGACACAATTCACATGAAATCAGCCACTGACTAGAAGCAGCTCCAAAGTCCACTTATAATAAAAAATTTGAAAAATGCAAGTACCTCCAAACCACTGATGAAACCCTAGAAAATGCTCAGGAAGGCAATAAAAGCACTTGAACAAGAAAGCTCAGAGCTCCGACTTCCATCTTTGTCTCATCTACGGACTTAGGACAAACAAGTCAGACTGCTTTTCTGCATCTCAGTTCCTCATCAGTACTAACACCTTGACATGTTCAGACCATAATCTCCCTGGGCCAGAGCTCTCTCTTCTTACACATTTAAATGCTGCCTTGCACAGTAGGATGGCCAGTTTGGTTGGCACCTCTAAATACATTATGACAAATGTCTAATCTTTACAAGTGGGGAATTTGGCTTCTGGGGAAGTGTCATCCCTCTCTCCAGAGGAAAAAAAAAACAGTCTCCACCAGTACTGAGGTTAACTTGGAGCTGCAATGGCTTCAGCAGCCAGGAGTCTGCCTTGTGCCTTTCCCTCACTATCTGAAAAAAATCTTTTGTCCCACAAAGAGCTCATCTGCAGGACAATGGGGACAGCAAGTTGCAACCTGAGTTTGGAACACATGCCCAAAGACAGCATTTCTTGAGCCATCTTTGCTGCTGAAGTCAATCAGCTTCCACCTTTATCCAGCACTCCATTTAAAGAAGAAGAGCAATCAGAGCTGAAGCAGGGAGAATTTGCCATCTCACCACAATGGGTTTACAAGAACATAGAGGCTCAAAATGAACCAAGGAACAAGTCATGCTGTCCAGATGTCAAAGGCAACTAGATTTCAGCAGAAACCTGGATGACAATAAGAGCTGCTCAGCTTGAGCAAGGCTGGAAAAGATGGCATGTGATTTTTTTAGTATCTTTTATATTCAAGTTTTCTCAACAGCATAAGGCACATAATTAACTGTTACAACAGTGGCTCACCAGTAATCTATAAAGGCAGATTCATATATTGACTTCCTAAAGCCTTGGTCACTAGAACTAATTATAATATGAAAGGGAATAAAGATTGTCTGGTGCTCTTTTCCAAAAGATTCTCTTATTGACTAAAACAACCATGGTATGCTAGGCCCAATATCCACTCCTGACTCAGCCAAGAAAGTAGGCATGTGGGAGATGCTGTCAGCAATTTACCTGTAGTCAGGATCAGCTGTAACAGTGCAGTAATAGGATGCTGTACTGCATTAAACCAACATATTGATTAAGGAGGAATAGTCCTAATCAACGGCAGCATATGCATTAGTTACAAATACATTAAAACTGAATGCTGAAAATTGGGAGTCAAGATTAAGAAAATTACTACAGTGATGGAAGATGGCTATTATGAGTGAAAGGAGGGAGAAAAAAATGATCAGACAGATGGATTTTGAGAGGTCGTTGGGATACATGGACATAGACAGCTCTGTGGTACAGAAGGCAGTATGAAAAAAGCAGCCAGTGACAGCTGAGGAAGAACTCAGCAGGCACCAAAAAGCTCCTATGTGACAGAGTCCTGGTGGGCTTCCAAATGTGAGGCATTAGGGCTCAGTACAGGAAAGGACCAAGAGGCACAACCCAACTGGCAGCTAGGAGGGATGTGATTAAAGAGTAAGAGAGACTTCACTTGTTCCATCTTGGACAGCGTAGGAAGTAAAACATTCATCCAGAACCTTATGAGCATAACCCTGAATGCCAGGGAAGAAAAGACTACCAAGTCTGGGTCTGGACACCAAAAGAGCTATTTCCAAGTTCCATTTAATTAGCAGCACACCAAGTGTTTTTTGTCCACCTGAAATGTCTGTCTCAAGGATATTGGTATTGTGCAATATCATTCTCTACCCTCCAGAAGTACATTCAGACTACACCATATAAGCACATTTTTAAATCATGCAGAAGTAATCAAGTATTTAGAATGTGATGTGAAATATTATCTGTAATTCACCAGCTTTTGCAATTAAACTACTAAGATGAGCCTCTCTGATGACTTCTTTGCCTAGGTTCTACTTGTTTATTGGAAATTACAACAATAAATTAGTCACATTATAGCGGCTAGAACTGGTTTAGTTACCCTTGGTCTCCAACCAGAAGGCTAATTTATATGGCAAACACACACTGTTTGTGTATTTACTGTTCTTGTATGTCACAGCGCAATTACTCTGAAGTTCTGTTTTTCTATGCATGTACCTAGCACATAGTTATACAAACACCCAAGCTTATAGCATAGTTTACCACAAGGTTGGTTAATACCATGGTATTATAAATCAAAAGTAATGTCTTTCCCAGATTTCTTTTCTACACCAGATGTGTAGGTCATCCCTAAAAATATGGGAATATTGTTATTATTAAACTGTCAATAACAGCATGCAGATCTACTTTTGCATTTTCAGACATTGGATTCCTTTGTTTTCACTCTATTCAGGTTGTATTTTCCTAGTTGATGCTCTGCTGAGGACACAACCACACAGACAACCCTATTTTTGTTTTAGTGCCACTTCTTCAGTGCTGTTTCCAGGTACCATTTTGAGAGAACAAAGCCAAAACCCAAATGCCAGCATCTCCTGCCTGTACCTTAACCAGTAAAAAATATTTTCAAGAACTAGGTACCTTCTTACCTGCAGCAAAACCCAGTGTAAAGCATGTGTAACAACTAAAGGTTTCTTAACTTCATTGACAAAAAGCAGGAAGAATATAAAAGGAAGAAGAGTATAAAAGGGGAATAAAGAAGTGCATTTTCTCCTGTGGAGTTATTCCTGAAGATTTACATAAAACCTAGGACAAGCAGGACTGAGCACTGCCATTAGAAAAAGGCTGTGACCATATTAAGAGATCAGAATGAAACATGGCAGAATCTCTAAAATTAAGGGAGGCCACACCTCCGTTTGACAGCTGTAACTGGGCTGAGAATAACTCCACTAGGACTGCATCATGTCTCTGAAGGGCAGCAATTTCTTCTCAGTAAAACTCCTTTATGGAAACCAGTATTTATTCTGTGTGCTTGTCCCCACAAAGTATTTTGGGGAAATGAGCATCCCACTTGGCAGATAAGGAATTCAAGGGAGAGATGCTTTAGTCAAGGTCACACAATGACTCACTGCTGAGGCTGCTCCTGCAGTTCAGTGGCTCACACACTGACATCCATTGTCTTTTACTAAAGGCAAAAGCCTTGTGGATTTTCTGTAGTCACCAAATCAGCCAGGTCATCTGCTTGGAGGAAAACACCAAGCAACAGGGAAGAGCAACTCCCCTCTTGCAATGGAGTAATCAGGATATTCCAGGTCCAAACAAAGAATGGAATATCTGAATTGCTCAGGGAAAAGAAAAGCAGGGTGGCTGTGGGTGTCCTCTGTGCACCCCACTTCATTTGCGCCACCAGAAGAGCTTCCCCACAGCCATGCCTTGGGCAAGCAGTCAGGGCTGGCCATGTAGCAATTTCATCCTGGGGGTTCTCCTGATACTCCCCGAGAAAGGCAGCACCCATGGCGGCAGCCCACTGCTGCAGAGGGAGCTTCCCAGGCACAGACAAGGCTGGCAGCTGAGCTCCACAGAAGCAAGCCTGCCCCCAGGCCACCCCCTCTGGACAGAAGGGATTTTTGACTCATCCTTCATCCCACAGTCCAAGTGACACTCAGAGGAACAGGCACACCGACACCCCCTCTAGATACAGAGATACACTCAGACCTGCCCTGAGCATCCCCTGCACACTCAGACCTGCCACGCAGGGGATGACTTCCCACACTTCCCCACAGACCTACCACAGCAACCCACCCCACCACACACAGGCCCTGCAGAAACGCTCCCCAAATACACCCCCTTACACACACACCCCTCCATCTGAACATCTTAATACACCTCCCTTCCATACAGACCCTGCATGAACCATACTCAAATGCAGCATGTGAACTCCCCATGCCCTCTTCACACAAATTGCTATGCAAGGACCCCCCAGCACTCCCCCTCACATGCACAGTCCAACATATCTCCATACAATCCCGGAGAACAAACCCCAACACATACCCTGTGCATGAACCCCCTTAAGGAATCCCAACACCTCCTCTGCAATTAAACCTCCTTACACCTTCCTCCACACACACACGTATCAAACCCCAAATTTCACCAAGTTCAACCCCCCCAAAACACTATTCTCCATACACACACCTTGTTCATTAATTTCCCCCTCTAAACACACTGTGTGAACTCCCATCACACCCCTCTACACACTCCCCAAACACTGTAAAAACCCCTAACACCCCACCTTCCACGCATCCACCATACACACCGCGTGCACCCCCAACACCCCACTCAAGTCCCTGCACAGCCCTGACCACACCCCTATACACACACATGGTACCTCAAAAACCCTCAAAACACCCCCATACACAGAGTGCATAAATTCTTCCCACCCCCATTACACATGCATTACATGAATGCCCCAGCACCCCTCGCATCTCCATTCATACCCATCCACCCCAGTGGGAAACCCCCATTACTCCTCAGCAACCCCCTGCTCCCATCTGGGACCCCCCCCCTCAAGCCTGGACAGATGTGGGGACACCCTCAGACAGCCCCCCAAGCGATGGACACAGCCATGTCTAGCCAAGAGTAAGACACACCCCTCTGGCTCCACATCTGCACCCGAGCGAGCGTGCTGGGAGACACCCCGGGGGTGTCAGTCCCTGCACGGCCACCCTCTCCCGCACCTCTCTGGAGGGGAAGGTGAACAGGCAGGTTGAGCATAGAGGGGCAGAAGCATCCCCGGGTTCCCAAGGAAATGTGACCTTAACAGCAGACGCAAGTGGTGCAGCCCCCTTCCCACCCCGCCTCCTCACTGCACCAGACAGAGATGCTAATTACCTTCCTCCAGCTCATCCATGCTCCCAATCTTCCGCGACCCATCGATGGTGTAAATGTAACGGACTCCCTGAGGCAGATTAATGTTGTCGGACAGGGACCGGGTCAGGTCAGCCAGGAGAGCATCAAAACTTCGGAAGCGGTCAGAGGACACAGCATATACAATCCCCTTGAAGTAGCGGTCCCCGTTGCGATAGAAACGCACCTTCTTGGCTTTCTTCTCGTTACTCAGTGCCTGTAAGGTCCTGGTTCTGTAGAAGCTACAGTGAGCACTGTGAGTGGGGCTGGGTAACCCATTCATACGTGAGCCTCGCATGTTTCTGGACGCCTTGTCTCTTTCGTCAAAGTGTCCAAAATCAAGTTCCATAGTTTGGTGAACCCTAAAGATCTGAAGCTGAGCAGGAAGGAGATGGGGAGAGAAGGAGTGCAAAGGGGCAGGTTAGAGCCAAGCAGAGGCACAATCTAGAGAGAAAAACGACACTGATGCAGGAGCTGTGTCTGGAGCAGGACAGATGTATTTGGGAAGCACCCCCTCCCCTGACCCAGATTTGTACTGATTCAGGGGACTAAGGGTAGGAGGGGTCCTTGCATTTTGAAAGGGATCCAACTACTGAGGGCAGGGAACACGTTTCTAGAGAGCTGTCTACTCCTGCACCTGGGAGTTTTCAAAATGCAGTACATTGGGACTTGGGGCCAAAGGGATACATGGCAATCACAACTCAGCCCCAAAAAACTCATCCAAACACCAGTTGGCAATGAATTAAACCTCTGAGCCCTGTGAGGTTTCCTTTGGCAACAGAAAACAAGGAGATCCCAGTAAGTCAGCCCCTTCAATCTGTCGAATCACAGAAGGAACCAAAGCATCTGAATGTTTAACATTAGAATAAACTGGCATTTATGAAAGAATGGTCACAGGGGAATAAGCAGTTTCTTTGTGACAGCCTGTTCAATAAGGGTTAGCAACGAGATCCAGCCCACCCTTCCCCCTATCCGCAGCCCCCTCCTAGCCCATCAATCAATTCCCAGGACCAGCCTACATTTCTAAGAAGAAATGACTGGAAAGAAAAATCTGTCATTGAAAGGAGGCTTCGATATGCTCTTTTCAGCCTGAGCCTCCTTTGAATTACATTTCTGCTTCCTTTTAATGAGGAGGAGAAAATAAAGGGGTTATTTGCACCCCCCTTCCAGCCTTAAGTGATTTAATTGCTGGAAGTGCCCCTGCCCAAGGGACACGCCGCCCCTGCTAGCTC
>VZSZ01004489.1:17218-76405 GCA_013398815.1 Ibidorhyncha struthersii | reverse complement strand
AAAGCCACTAGCACAGAAAAGCTGACACCTGAGCTGACACCCAGCGAGCTGCAATTTCTGCATGGTCTCTAGTTTGTGCTTAAGAACAACATTTCTCCCGCACCAAACCCCAACACAAAAGGAGGAGGAACCCCCAACCCTGCAACAGAAAGACCCTTCCACTCCCTCAGCACGACCAGGAACATGCAACTCACGTATGTTGCTTGCATGTTAACACAGAGCAGAAAGAGCATTTACACCAGCACTTGGCAGCCAGGTATAAATCTAGGAAAAGCTGTTGCTCTCTCTTCCTCACCCCTTACATTTGCCAGAACGAAGCTCCTTCCCCGTTTTTTACAATGTCAGTGTGACCTGCGCAAGAAAAATCATTGTTCCCAGTCTGCAATAAAGCAGAAGATGACAATGCAGACGATCTGCACAGAAACTCCAAGTTGGGAACATTTTACCCACGATGCCAGTTGGGGTAGATTCGGTCTGGTGTCATGCACTGAACAATGAAACATCCAAGCAACTTCGGGAATGAATCAGAGGATGCAGGGGCTTTTGATTTTAAAATGAACTGCAGATGCTGTAAGGTACTAAGAGAAAGATTCCTCCTCTCTATCTGACATCTGTTACTTTTCTGCATGCGAGCCACTCAAAAAAAAGCTCTACTCACCGGTTTTCAGCGCGCAGGGTGGAGATGCTGAGAGAAAGAAAACCAGGCTCACTCTGCCTTTGTTGTCTGAGCTCCAAGCAAGAAATTCCTGCCAGGGTGGATGAGACGCCTCCTAGGTCCTAGTGCCTTGTTCCATCCCTTCACGGTAACTTTGCCTCAGTGGTTTTTACTCTCATCATCAGTCGTCTGCTTGTAGTGTTCTCTGTATTTGAGGAAAAAAAGGGTGTGTTCATTCCAGCTCTGGACATGTTAACAGATGGGTTAATAAAAAGCTTAAAGGAGCAAGTTTTGGGGTGACGTTCTGAAGGATGCAAATTCCCCCTTGGCTCTAGCTTCACCAAGAAAGCATCTGGCCCCATTAAAAAAAAAAAAAAGAGTATAATTGGACTGATGCACCAATATTATAGGATGAGCATAATTGGACTGATGCACCAATATTATAGGATTACCAGTACAGGGAGGTCATAGCTACAATCCTACAGTGTGCTACAATGCTGGCACAAGACTCCTGTGCATTAGGAAAGCAACTAAGAAAAAAGCTGACCAGTAGAACTGGGCACAGTCCTGCTCCTGTACTGGTTTTACACACCATTCATGGTTTACACTGGCAAGCGGAAAGGGAGAATTCACTTGGTGGTTCTGCATGCGGTGCCCCTGAATAATTTTTCTCCGTTAATGTTGGACACAAGCCAAAGCCAAAGCTCTGAATCCCAGTTCATTCAAATCCCCAAGGGCTTCAGGATGGAGTCATTCAACACAAGCTTAACCCAACAGATTCAACCTGGCTCATATCCCAAACTAAGAGAAGTTTATTTTCTGATTCCACTGCAGGAGGACTCAGCTGTTACAAAATTGTACTGGGCTCTTTCACTTTGACAGCAAAATCTTTCACCTGCTTTCCGGATGGAGATTTCTGTCCCACTGTTAGAAGACCAGCATCACTAACCCTGCTCCTAACCCCACTGATGCTGGTCCCATCTTTATTTTAGAAAAGAACGGGAGTTGGAAATGGGAGGGTCTTCCCATCTGTGGAAGAAAATCTTTCCTAACAAAGCTGTGTCTGTTTTGAATGAAAACATCAGATTCTGTCATTTTGGCACATCCCAGCAGTATCACATTTACACAGAAAAAGTTAGTATTTATTCCAGCTTTGTCTGCCCTGTACATGATAGTCCAGGCAACACTGACACAAACCCGCTGAGAGCTCATTTTTATTTGCCGGCAACTTTCACACATGACATTGTAAATTTTCTTATTCCCTGAAATCATACTTTATTCAAAGGCTCCACTAAAGTTGTTGGCTGCTCCCTTATGTGCTTGGTGGGATCACTACAGAGGAAACCACAGATCTGCTCTCCTTCCTCAGGAATTAGCACTCGAGAGGACCATGGGAAAGAGCAGGGTCTGTGGTCTCCAGGGCATATTTCAGTAGGTCTCTGGATGCAGATGCAAGAGGTAGGTTGGACTTTAAGCCTTCTCCTTCCCATGAGATCCCATTTCAAATTACATAATACCTGGCCATTCATTACCATGTGCTTAATCTGTCCAGGATTAACAATTCTTTCCTATACCACAATACTGATGTGAATATAAATTTATTCATACTTTAAAAATGTGCCAAAGATACAAATCATTATGCATGTGCTAAGTACAGTAACAGCAAGAAGAAAGGAAACCAAATTCGGTCTTCACAGAGCTTTGACAGAGAAGAGGCAGACTTTTGGGATGATGTCTAAGGACCTCGACACTACCCCAGGGTAACCTGGCAGGATGATGTAAACCCATGCAGTCAGTGGCATTGTACAACAACTTCTTCACCTCCCAAGTTTGACTTGTATGGAGAGTTCTGAGGACAGCAAAGGGTCTCAAACAGCATTAACAGATGGCTCTTGACTTCTTTCCACATCTAAGCCCATACCCGCTGATGAGGAGATGAAGCCTGTCTATATGGATGTGTCTGCTCAGGACACTGCCAGAAGATTTTTGGAGCCTGGGCACTTCCTTTTAAAAGCAGAATTGCTCCAGCAAGAGACCTGGTGTTTGTTCCTGACTGAAGGATAAGGTTTCTATAGCCAATGATGGTA
Source organism: Ibidorhyncha struthersii (assembly GCA_013398815.1). NCBI lineage: Eukaryota > Metazoa > Chordata > Aves > Charadriiformes > Charadriidae > Ibidorhyncha > Ibidorhyncha struthersii. The sequence continues at coordinate 73,663 of VZSZ01004489.1, read as the reverse complement.
ATCATAGAATCATAGAATCGTTAAGGTTGGAAGGGACCTCAAATTATTCCTAAAAGGTGCCCAAATCACCTTCAGTACAGTTGTCCTCCTTTAATCCTGCCACAAGACAAGAAGGATCTCAGCAGCCAGAGCATCATCAGAGGTGAAGAGCCCTGGAGCCACACTGATTTCACATGCTCTTAGTGGAATTGCACCATATTTGCTTCTCTTCAAATGAGAACATGATCACCTCATACTACAGACTTTGGCTGGGCTATGCAGTAAGGCATAGAAATAAACAGCTCTTTCTCGATGAATGCAAGGGCCTGTTCTTGACTTCGTTTCTGTCGGTCAGGCACAAGAGCTTCTTCACTAGCCTTAAGGAGTTAATGCCAGTCAAAACCTATTTACATCAGAAGAGACTCACCCTCTGAGGCACCATAATCTAAACCATTTTAGGCAGCACCAGTGATTGAGAATTGGAAAGAAAATTCTTCTTCCCTTTAATAATTTCATCTAGCTAAAAAGGAAAGATAAGTTTAGCTCTTCAGATTAAATTATCTGCTTTAAATCAGGTGAATCATCTTTCCTCCAGGAAGCTAACATTTAGACTTTTGCCTGTGTAACTAAATCTGTATGTTTGTTGACATTGCTGAGCAACTGTGATACTTTGGAAAGGGACAGACTGCAGGTAAAAGGGATTTTGTGACTGCTTTGTGCTAACTTCTTCACATATACCTAGAAAATCCAGTTTCTAGCATCATTAGGCATTTCAGTCTTAAGTGCTCTCTATGTCAATGCCCAGTTGCTTTGTTATACGTCATCCTGACTTCTACGGAAAACTGCATCTGATAGCACAGCATATTCTCCAATCAGGTTGTAAGTTAGGGTGGTAAGTAGCCAAGGTCTGGCAGCACCACAGACCAAAATTGTGGAAAAATTTAAATCAAGTGATTTTGAAGGAAGTCTTGGATCAACATTTTCAAGTCAGTCTATTTAGATGCACATGTTTAATTACATTTCTTATTTTAACCTCTGTTCTTCTGGACTGCTTTGAAAATATCATCCCTGCTTTCAAAGCTTTCCTTGATGTGATCTTACAAGCCAAAACCCTCTGAAACGACAAATTACTATTTCGGGGTCTCTGCCAAATGTGTCAAGGTACTCAAAACTGAAACCCCATAAAGCCAGTGGTTCAGTACTGACCCTATAGGGCAACAGGATTTAAACCTGAATTTTCAAAAGAGCTGACAGTTCATCAAAGAACTATCCTATATCAGACTATAGAGTTAAGTCTCTCCTACATAATACTATGAGCTAATAAGCAGACTTGGCAGACTTTCACCACATAACATTTGTTTCCTTTGGAGATTTATTTTTACAGGGACCACACACATCTGAAAGTCTTTTAAATACCAATGCTAGTGAGCCAAAGTCAGCTAAGCCGCTGGGGAGAGAAGGGTGGAGGAATACCTCCATAGCATAGTTTCACCACTCCAAGCCTTGTAACCATCTGCAGAGGCTGTTTAGACTTTGAAGTCAGAGGGCTGGACCCTTCTACAGCCTGAATCACTGGAAACCCCAGGGAGCAGCAGGGACAAAGTTTTCAGTCTGGGGAAGGAGAGGATGGAAGCAGAAGCTGGGCTCCAAGGGCACCTTTAGCAACTGGCGAATATGGGGCTCCTCACCGGTGCTCCACAACACAGGTATCTCTTGGGTGAGACCTGTCACTCCTCCAGACTCCAGAGGCTGTGCTGAGTCAGTGCATTTGTGCTGCAGCCTCACACCCTTGGCAGATGCCCTCAATCTCAGCAGATGACATTGGCTTCAGATAAGCTCCTGCTGGAATTTGGAAGAAAGAGGCATTTACATTCTCTGAGGGATCAACAGGAAGCAGGCTTCAAATGAAAAGGCCGTTCCTTGTGCTAATAAAACCTTTGTAAGTATCTGGAAACAATGCAGCTCATGAGTTATACAATGAACTCAAGACGTTCCCAACACATCCAGATATGAGAAAGCATTAAAACACAGAACAGTCATCCAAACGAAAAATACCTTTTGCACTAGATTTCTTCTGGCTGCATCCCTTCCTACTACAAAAAAAAATCACCACAATCAATAAATCTTTCCCAGCAGAAAACAAATTCCCTGAGAGCAGAAAATGAAGCAGCCCCACCCCAGTACACACCCTATGATATCTTGGGTAAATCCTGCCAGACCCAGTGAGTTCCACAAGACAAATTCTGGTGGCAGTTCAGTGGCAGCATTTTCCCTTAACAGCAATTTGCAAAGCTTGCAGAAAGCTATGGAAACGTCTGCCACATGCATTGCCTGTACCCTGAAGGACTTGCAGAACCTCACAGAGGCTGTCAGTACATTTTTGCTGACCAAATTATGTATGAATATGGTCTGCAAGTCCTAGCCAAGGTCATGACAAAGGGAACCACAAGAAATCCAGATGTCTCCTTTCTCTGAGGTTGTCTATGGGCTGCGTCATAGTAGTTAGGAGACTTATGACCAAGAATTTAATAACGCCTCGATAATTTCATTTTATACAGTAATTCTAACTGAATACATGATTGCGAGGCTCTCTCAAAATGCCTGCTGAATGTAACATTGGTTTGATGGACTTTCCTGATGGAATATTAAATGATGGAAAGGAAAATCCCATCAAAGCCGTCATGGGGGATCATGTCACATTCAAGTTGGAAATGCAAGATGTTTCCTTTCACACATAGATCCTCTCTGTCACTCTGAAGGCAGTGACAGTGAAGTCAGGTGACACTGGGGGAGCATTTGTAAAAGATAACCAAACAGCCCATTTTACAAACTTCGAAATCACAACAGACCCTTTCAGAAGTTGTTTTCCACAAGAGAATTCCACTCAGTACACTCAGTCAACATCATCCCAGACCAAGCACAACAGAGGCTGCAGGATTAGCCATTTAAGTGTCCAAGGCAAATACCTTCTCATTATCAAATAGTGAATGCATGTGATTTACAAAACTAGCATTTTAAATAGAAGACGAAAAGATACCTTCAGTGGTCTTAGGAGACATAAAGAGCTTTTGAGCTCTTATACTCAGCATGGCATAGAACAAAGACTAGAGGTCAAAAGAGGGCAAATTATGCCAACCTGGAATTCTCATAGTCTATCTGGGTCTCATTTTGAACTTTAATATTACAAGCATTTGCCAGGTCCATGCACCCCAACACATTGCCCATAGGTAGTCTCAATTCAGGCCCACACTGTCTTTGGAGCACACACCCCTTACTGGTAGAAGGCTTACACTCTGGCACAGCCTGTGTTTATGCCAACACATCTGGCCTCTGGCAGCAGAGCACGGGTGCTGGAAAACGCCCAGGGTAACTATAAGGCTCTAAGGAAACCTGTCTCTTGGCAGGAGATGAGTAATCAGTATTTAGAGTGTGGATTCTGGCTGAGCTCAGCTGTTGTGTAGAGGCTTTGAGCTGTCAGCTACATAGTAGGAATAATTGTCATTCAGCTTGCTCACCTCCTTCTACCAGCAGTAACAGCTGAGAGATAGAGGCAGCTCAAAGTTTTTTACGCTTTCCAGGAAAGAAGAGAGCAGAGTGGGGAAAGAGTGCTTTTGTGCTAGTGTTTTATTGTTTTCAGGGGATGATTTCAATCTGTTTTACCCTAAAAATTCCCAGATAATGGTGATTTTTCATGGCTGCAGATATTGCTTAGCTATTTTGCTACTGTTCTTCAGGCACACATATCATTTATCTATAATAAACTATTGATAGTCATTGCTTTGCATCTATATTGAAATTTAAAGGTAGATACAGAGATGAAAAAACTCATTTAGCTAGATTAAAAGAAAAACTTATCTGCTCAAATTCTCATGCAAAGTAGAATACATGAGCACACTGAAAGACCATTGTTTAAACATCAATGAACTGAGATTTCTTGTTTGCATAGCTGTAGTCTCTCACTCTAGAAAGATGCAGACTCATCGCAGTCAGGCAGAATGGAAAAACATAGTAGTTAGGTCAGCCCTGGCAACTTCAGTCACCTTTCTCCAGCAACCAGAGCCCACACTGCAAACTCTATCCTAAACTAAACCAAATCTGATTCTTCTTCTCCCAGAATGACTATCAGGCTTTGAAAAGATGGATCTTGCATGCAGGAGCCAGCAACACCCTGTTGTACAAGGCACCCTTGAGCTTTGCGAGCATGGGAAGGAAGCAGGTTCCAAACACATGCTGACAGGCAAAGCCCTGTCCCTAGCAGCTATTGATGTATCCAGGGATTTTAGATACCTCCTGAGAACCTACATGGGACTACATGTATGTTTTGTCTTTAAACCAAAGGTTCCAGTAATGGAAACATTGTAAGACACTCTGCCTTCTAAGCAGCTCTATCTCAAGCACTAAAACTCTAACCTGAACTTCTGCAGCTCTTCCGTGTTCCCTCCATCCATACCAGAGCTGTGCTGACAAGCCTGATGGCTTCAGGCAGAAGTTCTCCTCCTTGTCTACAGTGTGACCATCAAGAGACAAGCACGGAGCATCCTCCTGCTCCACTAATGCCCCTGAACAGACTCACTAGAGAGAAACATCTCATCCAGCAGGGAGACAACAACTCTCAGTGCTTTGGTGATGACCTTTTTTGAAAAAAAAAAAAAAAAAAATAGTAGTGCCCTTTTTTTTTCCTTTTGAACATCTGCAGCTTGTTGAAAACTAAGTCATTGTTTAACATCGCAAGGGACTACTAGATGATGATTTGGGAGCCACTGGGCTAGCAGCTGACACTAGAAACTCCTCAGTGCTGATTCTGATGCTATTTTATCTTCAGATTATGCAGGTTCTGTGCATTAGGAAACCCTCCCAATGTAAGATAAAAAGTTATTACACACTGCTCACAGACTATTTGTTCTTCCTCATTAGATGAAATTCCCAGCCTGGAAAACTTTGTGAACCACAGTATAATTGAGCAGGAGAGTACGAACCATACCAGAACATCAGGACCAGTATCCCAAAGTTTGGATCAAGAACCAGATCAGAAAAAACTCCTGGTCTTGTCTGAAAGTACTGTCAGCTACAGTTCTGATTCAATGAGCTCTCATAAGTGCTACCCGATACCAGCTATGTAAGCACTCAAATTGAGCAAGAATAGTAGGAGCTCAGGCACCAGATAAAGCAGGATTCCATTTTAGACTCAATTCTAAGCAGCTATTGGTCACCACAGAGCTAGAGCCAAAAGACAGCTACTTGCAAGCCGCAAGGAAATAGGGATGTTTCCTGTGACCTCAAACTCCAGAGAAACAAGCCTTAGAGCCACTTATAGTTAAGTGTGCAAATGGGACCTGCTCTCTCTTCATTATGAATTTGAGGATGTTCTTTACCTGGGATGCATGGGGGCAAGTGGCTCAAGTCAGAAAAATCAACCGATGAAATGCTGTGGTAGTGAAAAAAAAAAATCAGGTTCAGTCCTGGCTAGCTGCAAGAAAAGGATATCAGTAGCAGACTGGCTTTACCAAGGTTCCTGTGGACTATAACCACAGTCCTCTCCTCCATTAGCATCAGCTAAACTACAAAGGCAAGGGCCCTCCTGCAGCAATAGGCTTCAGCCCCCCGTGCTGTGTGTACATTGTTAAGTCCCAGCAGAATGTCACCATCCCACCTTTATACCATGGGGTGGTGGTATGTTATTATATAATTGCTACAGCTACTACTTTTGGCCATCTCTGCTTTATTCTAACCACCAGAGAAAGGCAGATCAGCTGACTGTAGCCCCACTACAGAAACAGGTTACAGCCATAAATACTAACAGGCCATTGTTTTATTTGTACCCATGAAGTGCTTTGCTGCTCCATGTTAAATACTTATTCTGTTCCCAATTAGAAATCCAAACTGCTAGTTATATTAGGTGACTTCCACTCACTAAGCAACCCAACAAATATTTTCAGTTTGATCCTTGCAATTATTAACCCTGGAAGCACATGGAGCACTGTGCTCAAATACCTCTTATTCAAGACCCACACCACAGCAAGAATAGTCTTTGCATGTCTCCTGAGCATGGTCATGACTCGTTTCATTGTGGTCACCGTGCAATGATCCAGCCCTCAGCACTGCTGACTGGCCCAAACCTCCAGTTTGTGGGCTAAGTCTGTAGACATAACCCTGAAAAAGCATTATGAAAGGCAGCGCTTGTCTCACTTTTAGGGCATGCAAGCCCAGTAGTCTCTGAGCCGGTCATGCCAGAGATCCTCTCATTCTTTTCTTTGTGGCACTCTTCCCTCACTTCACTTTGGGATATCCATTTTAGGCCTCCTTCCTCACCTCTTCCATAGGGGTGGGGAAGGGGGACCTACAGAGAGCGATCTAGTTTTACTTCCTGCAGTGCTGATCACAATCTACATCACACACATGCCTTCTCACAGATATATTAACACCCGTGTGCATTGGCTTGCTGTGAGGTTGGCAGATGTGACAGGAAATATTTGTGAGGCACAGACGATACATAAATTCAGTGCACAAGGGGTACCTCCACTGGGCCTTGCAAAGCAGCACAGACCTGCAGGGTGCCCATGCGAGCTCATGTGCTGGCCAGCAATCACACTTTAAGGACCTCCCCGCAACCCTCATTCATGCTCCGTGCCACTTCCTTGTGCCATAGGTGTCTGTAAGACAACAACGATGCCACCCTGTGGTAAATCTGAGCATCAGGAGTGAAAACAGTGATCCCTGTCGAGGTCCTGATCAGTTTGGAGTGACTGCTATTCACGACCGTGCTGTTGGGTCCCTAGAAAGGAGAGGAAGGACACATGGGGACGACAAGCAGTCACGATGCTCTAGTAGCAGCACTGCTGTAACTGTGGACCATGAAATCCCGAGAAGGACTTGCAGGAGTAACAGCCAGTCCATCTTTTGTATGGATTGCTATAGCAAGACAAAAATGAGTCACCCTTGGCATAGCAGCAAGAAGCTAGGAAAGGAAAGATCCTGGCTTTTTGGCTTGGTGATATGCAAGGCCAATGGCATCCTGGGGTGCATCAAGCAGAGTGTGGCCAGCAGGTCGAGGAGGTCATCCTCCCCCTCTACTCTGCCCTGGTGAGGCCACATCTGGAGTATTGTGTCCAGTTCTGGGCTCCCCAGTTCAAGAAGGACAGGGAACTGCTGGAGAGGGGCCAGCAAAGGGCTACAAAGATGATCAGGGAACTGGAGCATCTTTCTTATGAGGAAAGGCTGAGGGACCTGTGTCCTTTTAGTCTGGAGAAGAGAAGACTCAGGGGGGATCTTATCAGTGCTTACAAATACTTAAAGGGAGGGTGCCAGGGGGATGGGAACAGTCTTTTTTCAGTGGTGCCCAGTGATAGGACAAGAGGTAACAGGCACAAACTTGAACACAGGAAGTTCCATATAAACATGAGGAGGAACTTCTTTACTTCGAGGGTGGTGGAGCACTGGAACAGGCTGCCGAGAGAGGATGTGGAGTCTCCCACTCTGGAGACATTCAAAACCCGCCTGGATGCAGTCCTGTGCAACTTGCTGTAGGTGACCGTGTTCTGGTAGGGGAGATTGGACTAGATGATCTCCAGAGGGCCCTTCCAGCCCCCACTATTCTGCGATTCTGTAACACTGTAAGCTCTGAAACATGCCTGCTGCCCCCCAAGCCAGTGAGCAGCAGCATAGGTCTCACCCTTACCCAGCTATAACTGAGAACTGTGTAATGGCTGGTCATCATCATAATGTGCAGTGTCTGTTCAGCATTATGTTAAATCTTGCTAGAAGTAAAGTGATCACCTGCGATGAGAAATTCAGGTAAAGTTGAACACGACATTTAGTATTTAATGATAATGGATTTAATTCAAAGGAATTAATAGCTGATAGTCTTGCGTTTCAACTTCCTCTTTGCAATCCAACTCCTACAACTTTGTTATTCTTCCTCCAAGTTTCAGCACAGGGTTTGCATGGCAAGGTTTTGGTAGCGGGGGGACTGCAGAGGTGGCTTCTGTGAGAAGATGACAGAAGCTTCCCCCATGTCTGATAGAGCCAGTGCCACCCAGCTTGGACCTGCCACTGGTCAAAGCTGAGCCTGTCAGCAATGGTGGCAGCCCCTCTGTGAGAACATAGTCAAGAAGGGGCCAAAAAAACCTTTGAGAGCAGCAGCTGGGAGAGGAGAGTGAGAATATGTGTGAGCAACAACTCTGCAGACAGCCAGTTCAGCAGAGAAGGAAAGGGAGGAGGCGCTCCTGGTGCCGGAGCAGAGATTCCCCTGCAGCCCATAGTAAAGACCATGGTGAGGCAGTCTGTCCCTCTGCAGCCCACGGAGGTCCACGGTGGAGCAGATATCCACTTGCAGCCCATGGAGGCTACCTGCACCAGAGCAGGTAGAAACCCGAAGGATGCTGTGACCTCACGGAGAGCCTGCGCTGGAGCAGGTTTGCTGGCAGGACTTGTGATCGCATGGAGGACCCATGCTGGAGCAGGCTATTCCTGAAGGACTGCACCCTGTGGAAGGAACCCACACTGGAGCAGTTCATGAAGAACTACAGCCCATGGGAAAGACCCACATTGGAGTTTGTGGAGGACTGTCTCACATGGGAGGGAACCCACGCTGGAGCAAGGGAAAAGTGTGAGGAGGGAGGAGCAGCAGGGACAACATGTGATAAACTAACCACAACGCAGTTCCCTGTCCCCCCCGCGTTGCTCAGGGGGGAGGAGATGGAGAAATTGGCACTGAAATTGAGCATGGGGAGAAGGGAGGGGTGGGGGGAAGGTGGTTTAAGATTTGGTTTTTATTTTTCATTACCCTACTGTGATTTGATCGGCAATAAATTAATTTTCCCAAGTCAAGTCTGTTTTGCCCATGACGGTAATTGCCAAGTGATCTCCCTGTCATTATCTTGACGCAGGAGTCTTTCATTGTATTTTTCTCCCCCTGTCCAGCTGAGGAGGGGAGTGATAGAACTGCTTGGTGGGCACCTGGCATCCAGCCAAGGTCAACCCTTCCCCAATAGACTAAGCACACACTTCCAAGAGCCTAACAACACAGCAAACTCAATCTCAGCAATCTCACCTGAGCCCATGAGCTTTGAGCTTCTCTCAAATAATTTTGCATGGTTAGCCAGGCCTGGACCACTGCTTCTTGGAAACGATGCAGATAGATTTATACACACCTTTCAGTTTGCACATTGGGATTTACCACCCCTAAAGTGGAAAAGGATCACAGACATACTCTGGTTTTTGCCTTATGGGATCATCAAAAGCAGAATGACTCTTGCTTAAACTATACTAGCTTACCATTTGAGTTACTCCTTAGGGAAAACAAGCCGCAGAGCCAGAAGTTTAGCTTTGTCAATATTGCATTGAAACATTAGCTGTAATGACTTATTTGATTCAAGTCAGACCAAATGAAGGCTTTGCAGATGCTAATTATTGTTTTGTTTCATGTGGCCCATTGGGTGATGATAGTAAGAAACCACTTCAAATTAGAGCAGACACTAGGACCTGGCTCCCTAATGACAACACAGCTTTCTTCCCTTTAATGCAAAGTCTCCTAAGCCAGTGAAGACAATTGGTCGAAAGACTTCTAAAACACTTGAAGAAAATAAGTTATGGGGCACTTTCACTTCAGGCTTGCTTGACTGCTTTTGTAGGCGTCCTATTTGCTACCCCCGGTAGGAAGCAGTTAAATGCAGTGCCAGCAGATGGCAACCCAATAAGAGTTTCTGTTTCTAACAGCTGTTCGAGCCATGCAGGCCAGCAGCGGTGGGCAGCCAAAAACATCCACTTTTCTGCCTCGGTAAAGTAGCAAGAGGATCAGAGATGTAGTTCTGTGTCATTGCAATTAAATTGTTGAAGGAGCTCAGAGACTAAAGAGAATATCTGACTGTTTTAGACTCTAGCCAGCCACTCTGCAGTAGACACGCCTCCGTGGTATCACCTGAACAACCCATTTTGATAGCCTTTCATTCCATAAAATTCTTACTAGCTTCTCAATGCTAACACATGGGAAGTTCACACCACATGCAGGTGGTCACTGGCTGCTGTGACTTAGCAGTGTCAGAGTCTCCCTTTTTACTTCCACACCCTTGACGAAGATTAGATGCAAGTGGTTTCCTTTGAGTAGTGCTGTCCAAAGCGCGGCTTTGAATTCACACACATTGGCATTTCAGGCAGCATAAAACCACGTGCACACAGCCCGTTTTCTACAAGTCCCCACGCCCAGGATTTCCTCTTGGCTAGCTCTAGGAGAACTCCTACTTCATGCTGTAACTTGCTGTTCTGGAGCATTTCTCTCTTCCTTCAACACCTTGGATATTGGGTGGTTAGGGTTTACATGCAGAAAACATTTTCAGTATTGCTTTAAGCATTCAGAGGTTTCCTGTATTTCAAAGGCTGTTAGCTAACAGGTCTGATGCTCCCCACAGAGTTAATGATGTGCTGCCTTTTTCCGAAGGAGCAATGTTTGTCCATAGCCACAGGTCCAGGGTGCCCAGGGACATGTCAAAACCCCAAGGACTGAAGCTAGAGCACAAACTCAGACAAGCCACAACCTGTAATCCATATGCTGTTCATCCATGTTTCTGTCAATAGCTCAGCTCTTTACTGAGAAAGAGCCCAGCTCAAGATGCTTGCTTGCTGGCTATGCCTTACAAGCCTGGCCTACTGTCCTGGTTTGAGGTAAAACAGAACCAATTTTCTGTTCAGTAATTTTACTTTGCAGCTAAGCCTCTTCTAACTAACTGAACTCTCTGAAATTAACAGCATATTATCCAGACACTGTTCACTCCCACAGTGATAAGACCTGTTTCTCATTTATGCCAGTGCATGGTATGCAGAGAGGCTCCTGCTTATACCTATTGCTCTCACACCCCAGGCCAGCTCACTTTGTTACTTGCCCCGTTGGAGGGTCGAAAGCAGAAAAGCATTGAGGGGTCCCACCTGTGGGGAGGAGAGGACAGGACAGGGGACCCAAAACTGACCAACAGGGTATTCCCTCCCATCTGCCTCATGCTCAGTATAAAAGCTGAGGGATCAAAGGGTCAGCCCTCTTTCTTCAATGGATGGCATCCAAGGAGGACTCTGTTTGTCTGCCTTTGGTCCCAATCCGTGCATTCCTGAATCCAGACCTGGAATCCAGTTCCCGTCCATTGCTTAGTCCAGTCTGGGATTTTCCCTATGCCTACTGGTGATGTGATCATCATCCTGGGAGCCTGATACAGTTTCATGTATATTGTATGTATTTTAATAGTCTCTTTTTCATTATTATTATTTTATTAATATTTTCATTAAAGTAGTTTAGCTTCTTTTTTAAACTCTTAAGTCTCTTTCTCTCTCTCCCTCCTATCCTTGAAGAGAAAGGTGGTGGAGAGCATCTCTCATTCATTTCAGTGGCCAGTCTGGTCCAAATCAGGACACCTACACAGAGCACATGAGGAACACCTGTTCAAGATTAGAGTCCAGTCTATTCTTGAGCCTGTGCTTCTGCATTTACAAAGGGAGGAGTTTATATCTCAAACTATGAAGACTGCTCAGTCTTCCCAGCATGTGAACAAATCTTAAACTCAGGCATATGCTTCATCAACATGAGATTTCTTGAGAAGGGATGAAAAATTGAAAAATATCCCTACACAGGGTGATAACCGCCAGGACAAACACATATGGAAGGACTACTTGAAGTGACCATTTTGGAGTCATTAAAGAGAAAGGAATAAGGTGTTTAGTGGGGGAAGAGATTACAGCAACATCTAGCTAATTAATAGGGTAGGAGACAGGAGGTCCCATTCATTGAACTACTGATGGAGCTGGGGCTTTTAATCAGGATCTGGAGTTGCTGTGTTGGAGGGCTGCTTTCCATCCCCTCACCCAGGATAGAGATTAGCAGTAGTTTTATGTTAATCTATGTTGGCTGAAAAGCTAGTAATTTTAGGAGATGCATTTAGATTTCAGAGAGGGGCTGTTATTAATATTCATTTCAGCTCCTATAAATATATTTCTAATCCACTGCAGGGTTTAGTAGGCTGTGGATGTCAGATGTGTCACTGTGCACATTGGATTTGTTACAGAGCAGGGGTCATGTTAGGTCACGTGGGTCTCAGAGCAGGAGTGAGCCCATGCTGTAAAAGAGGGTTGCTAGCTCACTAGCTGTGTGATTTGGAAGGTGGCGTACCTGTGTTTCTGCTACAGTGACAGGAACTGGACAAGTCCCATGACAAGCACATATGATGTCTCATAAGCAGCTGCCACAAGCAGCAGTCCTTTGCTCCGTCTCTCGGGTTTCCCACATTTCTGGATTCTCATACTAACTTCAAGCTACTGCTCCTTAACAGAGAAAGAAGATCCCTGCTTTTTCTTATGCTTCTTCTGGGGCTCTCACAGCAAATCTGCTTCTGAGCCTCTCATTCACATAATAACTCTTCTCTCAATCTTGTGTTTCCCGAACACCTTTGTACATCCCTTTGCCCCAAAGGGATGTAGACAGCTCTAACCTAGACTATACTTGTTGATATGAAGCAATTACCCATCACAGTTTCAACTTTTCTACTCCCTACCAAAACTCTGCTCTCTAGTTTAGCCACAATCCAGCTGAATATAGACATCCCAGAACTGGCACAATTTTCTAGACTCTCCCCACGTGCTGATCTTTCCACATGCTTCCACTCACTTTCCCATTGATAAGAACTGGTTCCAGGATAATAAAATTTTCCTGTGTAACTGGCCCAAACCAGTTTCAGCCACAGCAGAAGCAAATCATTCATTGGTTTGGTTGCCCTATTATAAAGCCTCTGGCATTTGCAAAGCATCCAAGAGGGTATACAAAGCGATCCATGAGCAAAGTCATGACATACAAGACCAAAAGCCTCAGATCGAAGGAAGTAAGATTACTAGAGCACTGAAACAGAGAACACAAATACCATTCCAAACAATCACCAGTAAGTTACAGGTTGGGAGAGGCTACATCACACAGGCTAGCAAGAGAGCTTTTAGTCCCTTCTGTTCTGCACACCAGCGGCAGAAAACAACCATGGAGGGGATAAAACTAAAGATAAGCCCTCATCAGACAAACAACACCAAGGAGAAGAGGTGCTACTACACCTCTGTTAGAAACAGTCTGCTCTGTGATTCAGTCAGGACATCCTAGAGTAGATTCAGAGTGATGTTAAAGAAAGATGTCTTAACTAGCAGGGAACACATCCTTCAGAAATGAAGCAGGCAATAACTCATTCTAGTATAACTATTCCCTGAAGTAAATAACATTGGATTTGTTTCTGGAATAACTAGCTCATTACCTTAGCCTGTGGCAGAAGCAGCAAGCGCTAGCCATCTGGAGTGCTAGATGGCCTGGTGCCAGCATAGCTCTGATGCTGTGGAAGAGGTGGAGAGCAGGGGTGAGTTAGAGCAATGAGCACATGTACAGCATAGACAGAAGGGAGAGCAATGGAAGGAACATGTAAGAAAAAACTAAGGAAAAGAACTACTGTTAAAGAGCCTGTAATTGAAGTTTAACTAAGAGAAACCAGATGTTGGAAACAAGATTATTTCCAGTCTGTTTACTAACAAAGATAGACAAAAAGGTGAGCAAACCAGAGAGCAAGATTAGGAAAAAAAAGTAGAGAGCCATTCAGGAAAGTACTTATTTCACTGCACTGAGTCAGGAAATCCCAGAAGAGTGAAAATACCATGGCCTGAACACCAAAACCACACCAGGAGCATCACAACACAGTTCTCTACTATACTTGCAGACACAAAGCTTGTCTCCCTTACTAAAGGAGGCTAAGGTCTGTAATACTTTGCACCCAGACTTCCTACAGACTCTGTTTAGTGTCTTGGGCATGAGCCATCACACAGGCTTTCCTTGCCTTATTCTGCTACTACAGCACAAAAAGAGCTCAGATGAAAGCAGGTCTTTTACACAGTCCAAAACATTTTTTCATTTTTAGGTTTAAACCCAGTACTATGACTATATTGTCAGCATAAAAACAGTTGCTGTCTAGCCACACACAGATACTCTCTAGGAACACAGGTATAAACAGAAAAAAACCACCACCCATATCAAATAACATCTCCCACCCACCAAAGAAAAAAAAACACCACCACAAACAAACCTGAAAGAAACACTATTTATTACATACAAAAAGAGGCATCAAAGTATCAAATCCTAGCAGCTTCAACAGAGCAGAAAACAATCATCAGAACTCACCAAGCAACCTACCCTCTATTACATACCTATTAAACAGAGGCTTGCTGGCAAGGATTGGTTCAAAGCAAAGACCAGGTGTGGCCATTCAGAGTACCTAAAGGCAACAGGGTAGGATGATTTCCTCATTTTTTTCTCTAATAGTTACTGATACTGGTAAGGCAAGGCTATTGTACAGAAATTACAACACTTTGACAGTATATAAGTTTTGTAGTAGCATGTTATGCAAGAAGCTTATTCCTCTTCTCTGCTACTATGGTCTCAAAGTCTGAGCTCTTTGTGCTGTAAAGGGTTACAGTCAAAATCTGAATATATCAGGGCAGCTGTGTTTGCCTTCTGTTGATGTGAGGGTATCAATCAGCCTGTGGTACTCTCCTCTTAAAAAGTCAAGGTCTCTAGTGAGTGCCTCCCCCATTTTTCCTTCCTTGTTCCCTCAGGCTCCTTAAAGAAAACTGTTCTACTGTTTGGAAAACTGCATGTGAGAGTCATGCCTGCAGAGAGCTAATGCGATATTGCTGTGCTGCAGAGTGGGTATGCCTTTCGCTGGAAGCAGAGGAGAACAGAACTTTCCCTGTAAATGACAGGCAAGCTGGTTTTTATATGAAACATGATAAAGTTTTGTCTTTTTTCCCCTGACTAAAATGGGCTGATTCTAGGGAGAAAGCACTATATCACCAGATGATCAGGAGGCCAGTAGCTAACACTGATTTAGTCAGCCACAAACTAGGAAGCTAGATCAGATCAGGATTCATCTGATTTTGTTTGTCACAGATGAAGCAAGACAGCTGCTTCTGAAGCTGCTGTAAAGCCTCAGTAGTAACACTTGGGCAATAACCTACACCCAGGTTGTTGGTCAGCCCCAGATGGTTGGTGGTTGCTCCATAGTGTAAGTTCTTGGTAGCTGCTGATGCTGCAACAGGACCCTTTTATGTCAGCTACTAGCTTTCATGGTCTTGGGTTTTAGTTGTACTTTCTGCTGAAGATTCTCAGTGAATCTGCACTGTCTGCTACAAAAAAAAAAAATTCTACTCTTTTATAAATTTATAAATACTTCTTGTGTAGTATTTATTGTCTAAATAACTTGCTAAATATTCTGGAGCCCTGAGAACTTTGACAGTATCCAAACAATGAATGGTAGAGGTTATTTAGAAACTTTCAACTGGGATTCCCTATACAGAGTGGTTGTCACTGGATACTCCTGCTTATTACTGTCTATTGATGCTTATTGCTCTTTACAAATGAATATTGACACAAAATAAAACAATGTAATAGGATATGCAGTGAAGATGTTGATATTTTGGGCTTCTAGCATGCCAATCCATTCTTTTTCAGTGACAGAAATCTCAAAGGTAATGAAATTATTATTGCTGTGGGTTAAGTATCAGCCAGATTGTGTACTCAGTGAGAGCTGAACAAACCTTTTATTACTGCAGAGATTTCACAGATGTAAATGGAAACAGAATGTTGTTCTACACTCTGCATCCCAGAAACTGCCCCGGATAAAAAGATGGGTGGCAGGAAAAGAAGAGCCCTGGCATTCAGATATCTCACTCATGAACCTGATCATATGAATCCAAATGTACTTTAGGTTCAGATGCAAGTAAAACTGAGAACTAGGAGTGTTTTAAAGGAATAAGGGCAGGGCAGGGTGATGACTTTTTGTACACTTTATCCCACCTTCGCACTTCCCGTATACTTTGGCGCTTCATCCCCTTGGCAAAGCATGACTACAGGTGGTATATTTGAGCATCAGTCCAATCTCAAATAAAAAAGTAGATAATGGAAACAAGCAAACCCCTCAGGAACAATGATCCCAACTGGAGATTGAATTTCAGGACTGGTGAAGACAAAGCATGTTTCCAGCCATTTCTCTCCTCCTGCTGACCTATTAACTTCTTGGTAATTGCTGATGCTGCATCACAGTATCACAGAATCTCCTAGATTGGAAAAGACCTGTAAGATCATCTAGTCCAATCATTAACGTAACAATGACAAGCCACCACTAAACCATGTCCCTAAGCACTATATCTACATGACCCTTAAATACCAGGTCCCTCTTATGTCAGCTACCAGCTTTTGGAGCCTTGGTTTTTAGTTGCACTTTCTGCTGAAGAGTCTCAGTGAATCTGCACTGTGTCAGCTACAAGCAGTTGCTATCCCATCCTAATTCCCAGTTTGGCTCTTGTTCTCCACCACTCTCTCACTGTCATCCTCAGCTAGTTCTGCAATTACTTGCATCTTGTGGGTTTTAACTTGTTGTCCATTACTCATCAAACACATTAATTACAGAGATGATTGTTTTTATCTGCTGCAGTCCCAGAGAGATTTGGAGATTCAAGATTGGATAATGCAGTGTGATATCACCTGCCTCTGCGGAAGGGAGACTGATGGCTGAGAGCTAGCTGTATTGCAGGGAATGTTACTGAAGGGCATCAGTATGATCTCCAGCCCTTACAGACAAAATAGTAGAATCTCCTGAAGGTTGTTTTAGTCCATTGTATGGGTCATTAGGGCAACTCAGCAGAGATTTCTCCCGTTGTCCCTAAGGGGAGCCTGGAAAAGAAATGTCTGCTGCAGTAAGCAAAGGGTATAGCAGCTCTTCTCTTTGAGCCTTTTGTATATGATCTCCTTCCTCTTCTGCTCCCGCTTTCAATGCTCCAACTAGCGCAGCTTTCACGGCAGTGCTGAGCACTGAGCATTGTTGCAGTGGCTGGGGGCGGTTTGAGGCTGCACCACCTCCCTAGAAGGCAATACAAAGCCTATCCCAATCCAGGTACAAAAGAAGGCACATGGTCCTCTAGTAACAGAGAGCTGACATCCTGGATATGGAGAATTTATTTTCAAATACATTGGTAGTTTGTGAAAGCCAAAAGGACGTGTTAGATTCTCAAGTCCTTAATTGGATCCTTAGTGTAACATTTCAGTCAGGATGTAGAGCCAATAGCCATTACACCACTATGATTTCTAGTGGAAAAACATTCAAGCTTAATCTGAAGACATCAACAACAAAGAGCACCATGTCCTTGGGTTCTGTTTCAAGTGGCACCCCTCCTGCAGTTGCTGCATCCCTCTGGAGCAGTTGGGCTATGCAATGGGAAAAAGTGTCTACTGGCACTTACAGAGCAACTCTTCCAGCTACAAGGGAAAAGGCTGTGCTTTACAGACTAAACCTGGATGCTCTTCTTGTTCAAGAACACATTTATTAAAACTTCATTCAATTCTTTCAGGCAAAACCCACTAAAGCAAAAGGAAGTGTAGCTGAGTGATGGAAAAAAATGTAAGAAACCAGGAGAAAGGATCATCAGTGTAAGAGCTGAGCCCCTTTCCTCTCTTCCTGCTGCCCCTGCCTGAGAATAGGAGATGCTGCCTACAATAAGTGACCAAGGAGTTCCTGTACTTTTCTGTATTCTTCCAGAAATTAATATCTCTCTCTTCTTTATGGCAGGGTCTCCAGGACCTCTCTAATGAAAAGCACCTTTTTTGTTTCCCTAATGTCACCTGTGCTGGGAAGAAGGCCATGCTTTGCTGGCTTCAGCCATCTAATTAGGACAGGGGTTGTGTGAGTAAGCAGGTATCTCGGGAGCTGATCTTTTGTGAACAGAGAAAATTTCATTTGTGCAAAGAGAAACGTGGGGCTTAGGCTGAATTATCAAATGAATTATAACAACACATCACTTGCCTTTGCAGTGATTTAATTATCAAAGATTTTCTAAATGAGGAGAGGGGGGAACCAGAAGAGGGACAGAGCATTTCCTGAGGGAAATATCAGCTTGCCAGTTGCATGCCTTACTTGGAGATGTCAGGCCAAGGTCATTAAGGGAAAGTGACATGGTGCAATCATTTGTGATGGTTTGTGTCACCAAGCACCAGCTTTTCCATGACGTAGCACATATATTGCCATGTGGAAATAAATGTGTAAATCAAAGTATTCAAGTCACTACTTTGAGCACTGAAGGCCACTTTTTATTCCCAGAACAAAGACTGTCAGCCACCATCGTGCATATTCAAGCCACACCAGACAGAAAGATGGGAGAGCAAAGAATTAAGCCAGTTTCACAAATGGTTAACTGAGTCACAGAAAACTAAGTGCTAGGAGAGAAATCTAGAACAATGCTCTAAGCTGAATCCAGAAATGGGCCTAATCGTCAACTTACCACTAAGTATAGGAAGCATTTCTAGAAAAAAAATGTTATTAGTGGATATTTGCAAGATTAGCTAGAAGGCACCCAAACTTCTAGTTTAACGCATCCTGGGGAGATGAAGGATGCTGAAGACAATTGTAGGCAAGCTGGTCTGCACCAGCCTAGTAGTAATACAGAGTCTGAAAACAGGGTAATCAAAAAATATATTCAAACCTTTTAACCATAGAGTGAAAATTGACAGCGTCCCACGGAATTCTGGGAGAAACAGCAGTGCTAAGTAAATAAAAGATGAAAATTATGGATACCTCAACATTACCTATTCTCTCTTAGCATATTAGACCTACGCCCCAGCCTCCTTCATCCCATTGTAGGGAAATGAATCATGAAACATCAACCAGACCTCTGGTTGAACAACCAGACCAACCCCAATGGTCAGCTCTGTGGTGCTTTTTGGGACACCTGCATTCTCTTTTACCCATGCCCAGACATTTTCAGCCTTGTATTTTTTATGCTGCATAGAAACCTAGTAACAAGTAACACACAGTTATAATTCCCACGTATCAGCAGCTCAGGTCTTACTGTCTGAATTGTTACCATTGCTGTTACTTGCTCATGGAACTAGCTCCAGGCCTGGTATCCACATCTTAAATCAGGAACTGAGCTCAGTTCAGATTCACGTACCAGTCAAACCAGGCAGCACCCAGCTCCCCCATCATTAGCTTTAGGCGGCAATAATCAGCATACCACTTAAATTTAATCCCAGTTTATCTCCATTTTTCTCCCATAAGTTAAGGGTTATTGCATCATTTTAAACAACCCTTTCTTCTGAAAAGGCTTTGGCTTGGCCTTGTACCACTTTGTGCTGCTAAAGCATTGTGGGTGCAAGTCAGGAGTAGAGTAAACCATATAATAGCTAAGTTAAACCCTGTGACTTTGGACATAGACAAACAGAAAGGCATTTAAATGGGCTTCTGTTCTTATGCCAAACATTGTCAGTAGGGATACTATTTTAACTGCCTCATCCTCTCTGGCACAGTGGTTCACTTCAGGATTGCAGCGGAAGGCAAGGAAGCTTCAGCAGCGCATCGGGAAACGAAAATGGTGCTCAGGCCATCAGGAATATTGGGAGGTATTTCAATGTATTGAGACCTGAGCAAGATAAGGGGCAACTGAAATGCTGCTCTTGCTGCTTGAGTGAGTGGTGCTGTACATGTGCACTCTCTTCAGTTGCTTCTCTGAAGTTCTTTCCGGCAGGCTAGCATGTTTCCTGTGCAAGAAACTTACCATCTTTCTCAGATGAATTATCCAAAGTACCTCAGACACTTTAACATTTCTTGTCAGACCCATAAAACAAGTCTTAACCTCAGCTGGCAGTGAATCTGATGTGCTGTGACAGTCACAAGCAGGGCAACAAAGAGAATCATTAAATGTCAGTAGATCTGAGAAAGACCTCAATGTCCCACTACCAGAAAAAACAGGATGTGTTTCAAAAAGTGACAGTCCTGATTTCTGCATACAAGAATGTGTGAATTTAGAGACTGATGTGCCAAGTTTTATTAATGCAGGTTTTCTTTGAAAAGAGTTATTCATTTGTGGACCTTGTCTTGTCATTAGGTCTGAGATTGTGCTTTTCTGTGACAGAGCAGGAAAGAAATCTCTATTGTCTACATTTCTTTTTTAAAATGTTTCCCTGCCTACAGGAAATATTTGATGGGAGAAGACAGCTCCTATTTCACAGGACATCCATTGCAAACTGCATGTACATTTTACACAACATGAAGATAGCTTGTGGAATTATAGCCCTGAAAATTAAATATCTCAAAATATGAAAGGGCAAGAGAAATTTTATGGCTACAAAAAGTAGTGGTACAAATCTTCCCACTACTTTAAAGGAGCTCAGCTGATTCAGGAAGATTTAGAGATTTAAATTCCCTTCAGAGAACTTAAATTTACATCAGCAGAGTTGATTATACCGCAGGGTGTTCAGATGTTCTTCTTCAGTGGCTGGACTTCACTCACCCCCAGGGGATTTTAAGCCACATCTCTGAAATGGACAGAAAGTCTGAGCAGAGGAACCTTCCAAGGCAAAATCACTGCCAGCATAGAAAATACACTTCATCTTTGCTATTTCCTCTTAACTGGTGGCAAGTGCATTATTTAAAAGTAGACTGGGTGAAGTACTTATAAATGTACTGCAGTGAAAAGCCTTCACTGTGATAGGGAGAAGAGATATTTCCTTTCCTAACAACTCTGCTTTCGGCGAGAAGGGAATATGTTCACCCAAGTCATTGCTGGGTGGACAGACAACCAGGTGCAGAGAGGAGGTGCCAGTTTAATTGTGGGACTTGTAAGACTGCATCTTTCCCTTCTGTTTTTTTCCACCTGCTTTCCCTTACTGCTAGCTGAACTCTTGGAATAGCCTCTGCTCACCAGAACATACAGCGGGTGAGAGAGCTGAGAACGAACTGACTGGTGTGAGGAAGCTTCAAGGAGCTGCAGCCCACCACAAATGGTGACCTCTTGGGATGTCCTTGGGGTTTTGCCTGGAATACAAACATGAATACCTGGATGTCACCCTGGGTCAGCAAGACTAAATCAGCCAGTAAATTTCTGAACTGTCCTCAAATCTGTACTGCGATTTAAAATGTAGGAGAGAGGCAAGCTAAATCTTGTCTTTTTTTTAATCAGCAGAGAAAAGGCACATTCATTTTCCTAAGAGTGACCAGCTCTTTTCAGTTTAGTACAGCCTGGAGCTTTCCTACAGTCCCTATGGAAGAGAGGACAGCCCATGCTGTGTGTTGGCAATACAAGTCACCAGAATCAAACACTTGCAGATAACAATTATGTTCTGCAAAGGAGCTAAAAGCTGCTGAGGTTTTCCTGTGGCAGTGGGTGATAAAGAGTAGCTAACCCTGTTAATGAGATATGCAGACACTTAGTCAATCTCAGAATTCAGGAGCAGTTGGCTGATACCCAACCAACCAAAAAAGCAGATGCTAAAACCTTGTTTAATATTCTGCTGACAGCGCTGTGGAGGTTACATGTGAATAAATGGGAAACAGCTGCCCACTGCTGCTTTTCCACTGCAGCTCTGTCCAATATGACCCACTCACTGAAATAACATTGCAATGAATTGGCTTTGCTCCCGCAAGGTTTGTGTGAGCCTGAGGTGGGCTGAGGGTGGGGGAGGATGACTTGGGAGGGACAAAGACGGGCAGTGTACAGAAAGAGTTATAAGGAATAGGAAAGAAATTGAAGTAGATGGGTGGGGGACTGTATTTTAAGAAACGGATACCGCTAAAGCAGCAATAAAGCTCAGATCTGAGGAACTAACCAAATTCTAGACCTTGTAAAAAGTCTCTCCATTCTTGTAAAAGCATGTATCTTGACTGCCAGCAGGTTTTGAATATGGCTTCTCCAGTGTCACAAGCATGACCTGCTATATCTTAAGCTACAAAGCCAGGTTCTGTGAAACATAACAGGCCAATCTCTGCTCTGCGCTGAGCAAAAAGAACTTGTCAGCAGGTTACACCGGCCTTCTCCAGCCTGTCCACATCTTTTTTGTGTAGCGGGGACCAAAACTGAACACAGTATTCCAGGTATGGCCTGACAAGCACCGAGTAGAGTGGGATTTGATTTACTCCTGGTCCCTTGGTTGTTTGCAACAGCTGAATTACTCGGATATTTCATTGCTGCTCCCCTGCAGCAATGCACGTTTCATTTGGACACTACTGGCCAGCAAGGAGGCTTCCTACTGCTTCACAGGACAAGAAGCCTCTCTCTCTTCAAAAGAGCATCACTTGATTTCAGTACAAGATCTATGTGGCAAAATGGTCAGTGGTTGGAGCTGATGCCTGGGCACTAGAGAAGTCTGGGCTTTAAGAATCTGGGAGAAGCTGGCAAAGTTGATCTGGGGCATGGATAAAATCTCCTGCTTTCAGTGAGAACTAAGCGAGGTTGTGCAGAGCAAGGCAGGGTGTGTTGTGCATTTGAGGTCTGAGAAAAAAAGGACCAGGCAACCAAGCAGTGGACTTCATGTGTGTCATGCAGGAGAACCATGTGGAGAATTTTTCTGGGTAGAGCTCTTTGTCTGTATTAAAAACATGTCTTCATCTATCAAAAGTGAAGCAATAAAGCAACTTTTGTTGATAACATGCTAAAAATAAAAAGAGAGATCAGCCTTCTGATAAAAAGGAAAGGATGTTCAATAAGCTTTTTGTCCAGTTTCTTCACAGAACAGTGACTTCCCAGACAACTTGATCCTGGAGACAGAAGGGAAATGTATTTTGTGGCACATAGGCTGGGAGGGGGACCAAAACTGGCTATTAATAATCAGGCACATTAGTTAAGCACAGTCACACAGTGACATTTTTTTCTTTGCTTCACCAAAAATGAACAATAATTAAGTGGAACTGGACAGTAAGCTTGTTCTGTTACTGACCCAGAGGCTGGGGAAGAGGGAGCTTGTGACTGCTATTAGACAAACAAAGGCATCAAATGGAAACACCCCTGGCTTTACCATAAATGTATAGCAACTGCTGTCATGACTGAGAGTCTGTCTAGGCTGACATCCTGTCTCCACTGTTAGTGGAAAGCAGTAGATGCTAAAAGTTTTTTTATAAAGAAGCATCCAATGAAACAGAGTGGGAACTCAAACACAGACACTATGCAGTTGTTCTTCATCTGTCTTCATCCTGTTTGCTCTTCTCCTCTTCGGCACTCTAAAAGTGCCAACTGGGGACTAAAGTTTGGAACTAGGGCTCAAGACCCATCTCTACTTGGAATTCACTGGTAATGTTGGTTCCTATTATTGTACCTGAGGTGAGTGACAATGGTGTAGCATCTTTTCATCCAATGAATCACAAAGGATTTCAAAATTGTTTCATGTGACATAACTCTTTTCCCGCTCCCTCACTGAAGCAGAATAAAGTGGGATACCATTGCACAGGGTCAGGGCAATGTATGGTGTCTATGTCACAGCACGGAATTATGGGGCGCTTTGGCAGTAAACGGTAGACGTTAAGGCACAAATGCTTTGTGGTAGAAGCAAGAGCAGTGCTTAGGGAGTCATGACAAGTGAGGGATCCCTGCTATTGGGAAGGGTCACTCTGGGAAGTGGATTAAAGAGAAATAACTGAGTTGCTGGTTTATGATGCAAAGGAAGAAAGTGCAGCTATTTTTCCCACTCTGATGTCCCTGACTATTTCAGTAATAAGCACCAATGGGTTCTCATGCCCACCCAAAGGTTAAATACAAAAAAGGCCTTATTCCAAGACACATCTGTGATGTTGATATTTGTCCCAGGAGGCACTAGAATCCCAGATTCTCTGCACCAGAATCCCATGCAGACAGAGGCCATCAGGAATATCTTAGCTGCAAGATGAATTGTCCTGTGTTGTACAGGTAACCACAGGCAGCCACCCAAAGACAATGGGACTGAGCAGCACTGATTCAACACACTCTTTCAGACCTGTGCTACATCAAGTTCCTTGCTTGAAGAGGGCATCAGAAGCTCTGAAGCAGACGTATGCGGGATAATCTGAACCCTTGGAAGATTTAATCCAATGCCGTGCTAGTCAGGTACAGCAACATGGGCTTTTGTATCACTTGAAGAATTCTTTAAGCTTAAACTATGATAACTCTAGTACAAACTATGATAATTCTAGTACAATTGGCAGCAACTCAGGATTCCTGTATGAAACAGATACATCCAAACGGAAGGTTTCTTCAAAATTGCAGTGAAAACTTGTGGCAGAGCAGAGGTGGCAGTGTTTGCATCTATGACTGTTTTTCACTCTCCTGCTGTAAGATTTGAACCATGTTTCCTCCAAGCGGGTTTAGAAAGAGTTCATCCAACCCTGGATGGAAATGCTGATATCTGAAATGTCGAAGTGTGTGGGTGGGCAGAGTTGTCTCAGCTGCATATTTTGTAAACGAGAACTGAGAAAAGGGATTTTCTTCTTTAAGACTGGAATTAAAACAAACAAACCAAAGAAATAAAAAGTAATGTAATGGGGTCATCACAGAATTGTTTTCCTTTCAGTATAAACTGCCATAATTATTATTTAATGATAGCAATTGAAGAACTGGTCCCCTTTCAATACAGGCATGAGCCCATCTGTTAACTGTGAATCATGCAAATAATGTGACATTGGAGACTTCAGAGAAGGGTTTACCTGTTTTGCAGATAGCATTCCCCATACTCTACACACTGTACATTCAGCTTTATGGTCTGGCTGGGAGGATTTGGTTAGAATTCAGGGAATATCTGTGCATATTTTAAAGATTCTGGAAGTTATGCCTCATGGGTCCCTGCCAGTAGTGAGTTAGTGAATACCTGAGTCTTTGAGTTCTGGGATCAGACCAAAATACCATCCTGCATAACAGTGAACTCCAGCTTTAGGATGGTTCTGCTCAGGATTTGAACTCTGAAGCAAAAGCCTTTTAATGATCAGCATTGTAATCACAGTGCTGCCTGGCAAGTTCAGGTGGTACCTTTGGCTGTAACAGGAGGAGAGGCACATGTTTTAACATGTGTGATTGTATTTAAGACCTTCCTCACATCATCTGTGCTGTGAAAAGCACCTTTCAGGGAATCACACCTAAGCCTTAACCCTACAAGCTGTTCCTGCAGGCAGAAATCTGTGAAGCCCACAAGAGTCAAAGGGCTCTTTACACACAGACAGGGCCAGCTCTGGGTGGGCTGAGATGGGCTTTGTGACAGCGTGTCCAGTAGTTCGAGAGTGACTCACCCACTTGCCCATGGGCCAATACTAAGTAACACTGAGGGCAATGTTGTCCAGAGCCAGAGCATGGAGCCACACACTGGGGAGATGAGGTGGGAATAAAAAATGAACAAGCAGATTTTCAGGCTCCATCAAGCAAGTCCAGAGTTTCAAAAAAAAAACCAGAGAGCGCACTAAAGCATAAAACATGCACATTTCATGCGTATACACACTTCAGGTGTTGTTTTTTATGCTGAGGTCCATGCAAAGTCTCCTCTGGGGTACCAGCCCTACCATGCAGACAGGAAGAAAAAAATTCCATGAGTGACCCAATTCCCAGCAGCAAATGCTGCACTGTCCACATGGATTACTTGTCCATCATGCAGGGAAACAACCTAGTCTCCTAGAAGCCAGCCTGCTATCTTGTTGCTAAGATAAGGCCCAGTTGTTAATATTTATTGTGCATTGTCATCAGTCATGCTAAGATCATCTGGTAAGCAGTGCAGATGGGCTGTAAAACAAGCGTGATTCTGAGTGTTAAAAACAAGTGCCCATTTTAAATGACTAAACCAGAGTGGCTCACTGTCATGCAAGCACCTCTCAGGTTGTATCTTAGCAACTGGCCAGCCAAAATCAGATGATCAGCACATCTGAAAGCTTCTCCAGACATACCTGAAGCTCTTGGGTCTAGAAGTTGTGCTGAACTCCCTAAAAATGGGCACTGCTGCAAGAACTGTCCTACTTCAGAGGAAATAATAATATTCCAGACCATGGGCTGGAGAACACAGGATCTGTTTAAAGTTCTATCCCTGACTCATTGTTCAACTAATTTTTGCCAAGGCCCACAAGAACCTGTGTGGGGACCTTGATGGAGAGTGGCTGACATGTACTTGCAGTTTGGATCCAGGCAGAACCTGCTTTTTAGATAACCCTTACTCCAAGGGTTGTTCATACCATCCTACTCACTGCCAGCTGGCCCCACCTGAGCCAGCTCTTGTCAACTTATCTAGAGCACTGGAATTCTCTTCTGTGAGTGGTGTTAACACTATTTTGGGGACCTGCAACGCCTTCTTCACAAGCTCACTCACAAAAATGAAGCTTAGGACTGTTTCAGACAGAATTCTGTGCAGGACAATGTAGCCCTTCACTGACAACAGTAAATCAAATTAGAAATGTTCCTAAAAATTAGCAATAACATCAGACTAGGCTGAATTTCTTCAGTTAACTGTGGGAGAATAAGTTTCTATAAATAAACTGAAGCATTGCAATATTTTTGATGAAGGAAGTTCAAAACAAAGCCAAATTGTCAAAACAGCCCCCAAGCCTTTCAAAGCAACAAACCTCTTTTAGTCCAAACACATGAGCATTTTCAGACACACTCTACTGGACAAAACAAGATTGTGTGGGAGTGCACAGAGGGAAAGGCTCTCAGCTCTCTGCGGCAGCGGGCACATGACCACAGGCATTTGTGTAGCACTTAGTATTGACAGATTTTTTATGGGGGGTGAGGTACTAATGATTTTTCCCTTTTCATGAAAAACTGAGACAGAGAGAAGTCAGTACATTTTTGGGGGGCCTAAACAAGAAACAAGCTCCAGGCAACTTTCTTTGCTTTCAGGGTTGCTATCCCAGGGACTGTGGCATTTCTCCCTTAAAGCTGGTGGCAGCTAGACCTACATGAATCTGAATGAGCAATAAATATTTGAAAGTCCAAACATTCATTAGAGACTCCTGATTCAAAACATACTGAAATATGATTTTTTTATCTGTTCCACAAGCCTGTTCATGGTATAGATCATCTGCCACTCAGTGTTGTGGCTATAAAGACAAAACATATTAAAACAAAAACATATTTACAACAGATTCCACTCTGCCAAGACAAAGAGCACTACACGCTGTCGTTTGCTTCAGCATCTCTTCCACAGTGACTTACCCTCGTGTTCATAGCACTTGGACAGTTCTAGGTGGAGACTAGGAACCATCCTGATCCTTGGAAGAGCAACTCCCCAGGCAACCACCCTAGGCAGTTCCAGCTATCTAACTCTCCTCATGGAAGCAAGGGGCCTCCTAGTACCTCTGTGGATGGCCAGGGCAGGGGTGGGAAAGGCAGGAAAGGTAAAAGACAGGCCTTTTTCCATGTAATATGTCTAATCACCTCGGGAGCTGGACCTTGTGGCCTCTAAGGCTAGAGAAGGGTTGGGCACCTCTTCAAGGAGGTTTCCCATGGGTAGCTACACTGCACAGCTATGAAGTCTGTAACAGCCACAGAAGCTGTTAAAAATTGGATGCTTGGCAGTCCTTTTCAATGCTGTCTGACTCTACCTCACTGAGGGACTGTAACTGTGACATGTCTTGAAATACAGAAGTGCTAAGTATAATTATTATTGCCATAAGTAACGAATACTACTAGAAGTTCACAGCGCTGAGCTGATTGCTAAGCCATCTGGTGCAGGTTTCTAGCAATGCTCTTAAGGGAGGAGTGGGTGAACTCCCCCTAAGTCCTTTGAAATCTAGTGAAACTCCAAGCAAGCCGAGCTGCCTTGGCTCAGCACAACAGCTCAGTCAGCCAAACTCTCATCCAGGCAGGGATTAACCACGTAGGAGAAGGAGAGAAATCATTTTAACAGGAGGAAAGGGAAGGACGGTAATGGAGAAATGGTGAGTTGGTATTAACTGTAACCTCTAAACAACTGGTGGAAAATATGTCCAAACACAGAATATGCCTCAGATGTAAAAGATCTGAGTTAAAAGTCTGCTCTAATTTAATGCACTTTCTGCACTTAATACTGAAAACTCAGCCACTGCTTCTGTTTTGTCTGTCATCTTTGACATGTGCGCAGGCATCTACCAAGTTGTGGCTCTTTCCTGAGTTCAATATACAGCATCTACATTAGCAAAATAAACCTCTGCTTGGCCCTGGCCCTCCCACACACAAACAAATGCAAATGATGGAAGATCTTTACAGATGAGGGCTTAAATAAACCATTCTGGAATGTGTCTGCTATGAAAGGGACATGGGTGAGAGTAGTGCACAGCTTTTTCTCCACTCACTACAGCTGCACTGAAAGCAATTTTTAAAGACCAAAAGTATGCATTTACTATGTTCATAGGATTCATGCATTTGGATAACAGAAGAATCCCTATAGCAACATACAGATTATACTCACTAACAATCATTCAGAGATCGTATTTGCTCTTTTTTAAATCCAAATTTCACTCTAAGACTGGTGTGGCACCATTATGAGAAAGATGTGTAAAATGACCCGATACAAAGCTCGAGACACAGGTCGAATAATGCAAAGGAAAGAACCTAACAAGCTCCCTGGTCTTTTGCCCCCAGATTCTAAATGGCTGCTTGAAAAATTACTTTCACTGGGTTTGTATCTCTGTGTATTTCCTAGGGAATTTGTACACCTTCATTTTATGTAGCACAAATTTGCCATTGATTGGCCCAAAAATTTACATAGAGAGAAAGCCTTACATACTTCTCAACAATTCAGGAATTCAGCAATTAGTCAGTCAAGTATTCATCAGCCTCAGCTGGTATAAATTGTGGCATTATCTAAAACTCATCTGTCTTTATTATACCCTGCTACAGACGAAACAAGAAATCTAAGTGTACCCATCCAGCAAACAGCAGCTTGGTCCTACAAAAGGGAGAGATAATTTACTGCAAAATCAACAAAGGGAAAAAAAGCTGAGCAGAGAAGCTGGATTGCATGGACAGAGAGAGAGTGCCTTTCATTTCAGCACTGCTCATTAGCATTATATAGAAAGCAGGGTTGCAGGATTGAAACACGTCTGTCTCTTCTGGGTCTCATAACGCAACCAGCAACATAATTCCTGGTTAAATAGAGCTCTCACTTGTTTCTTCTTAAATAAGAGAACATGTACCCACGGTTTGAAGGTGTTGTCAGGTAGTTTGTTGGCAAAGCAGTAATTTCCAGGGATTCCAGATTCCAGGGAGATTCCAGGGAAAAATACACATAGTCTTCCTTCTGGTTTATCATTGTACTTTCATTCCTATGCGCCTAGCGGGGAATCAAGGCATAGCCTGTAATACTGGGCACTGCACATGATATTACAACAAAGGAAATGTGAAATAAAAACAGCAATCAAAGCTGGCTTATGAGTCGTTTTCAGAGGGCTCATCCTACCACAGAAACATGGAGGAATTGTATTTTTTCCAGGGACTATGTTTTATTTATCTAAATAGTGCTGCATTGCAATAATACACTGTGCTTGTGAGCTCCAGAGATTGAAGCCCTTAGAGGGATGGATTTCTAATAGAGACCTCCACCCCAGGAGGATGAGAGTTGTGCAGCTCTGGGTTTCATTACCCTTTGGCCCCTCTGCTCAGGCTGTGGCCATGGGGGACCAAAGAGGGAGACCTATTCTGAGGATACAGTTTTGAGATTAAATGTCTCTATTTTGTCACACAGAAAGCTGCAGAGAAAGAATGAACTCATGAAAGAATGAACTTCCCAAACCCCTGTGTAGGACCCACTTTACAGAGGAGAACCTTGCTACCAGTGCCTCAAGCACAGGCTATGAAAGACAACCTGTAGGCACTGGGAACAACCACAAACCCATGAGGTACCTCCAGCCAACCCACCTGCTGGGGCATAAGGGACATGGACATGTGAAATACAGCTGCACGCAGCTGTACACAGCTCAGTGCTTAGAGATGCAAACTGGGGCTACTCCGCTATGTGCTAGTTACCTCCAGCTGTGCTCCACTACTGGCAAAACCTTGAGGCTCGCTGCAATGCATCACAAACTGACATCTGTCTCCAACAGGCTGAGCCATCCTGTGTAAAGCAAAGGAAATCTTGTTCCCCATCACCCTTCTGAAACACAGACACAACTAAAATTATAGTGATTCATTGATACAGTTTGCCCTAATTTGTGTTGTAACTGGAACAGGATCACAAAACATCCTTACTTTGTCAGCCAGGGGTGGAGCTAAGAAATGCAGGTCAAAAGGTGTGGTGATCAGAGGGATCAGGATGGTTCTCACCCCAACCTTGGCTCCTTCTGCCTCATTTCTGTGGCATCCTGTAGGTAGATCTGTGCTTCACCCATTCATAACTTGGTGACAATCTTTTTTGACCACAACACTGCATATTTGGGGTTATGTTTGTTCATGCAGGGCTGCAAACTACTCAGGGGAGAGAGGACCTGTAAACTAAACCAGCCACACAGCCCTTCCCAAACCACCAAACAGTAAGCACAGGGATAAAAATATGTCAAAAGCTCCAATGCCAAAAAGCAATGCTGGGGACTATCCTGAGGGTCTCAGCTGAAAACTGACACTTGTCCATGGTTCCAGACAGGAACCCAGCTGGGAGCCCTCACCAGGTAACCCTTCCCAGGAGCCACAAAACAAAAAGCCTTTGCACCTTCCAGAGAATTAGAAAGAAAAACTGATAACCTGTCCTCCTGGCTCATGTCTTAGTCCACAATTAGCAGGCAGCTCAGTCTTCTCTACCACTTGCAAGCACGAAAGGGTTAAGACGAACCTTGCACAAACTTTGCTGCGAGCTGAGCTCACAGCCTCCCTCCCTTCCCTCCTTGCCTGCAGCCGAGCCGAAGCAACAGCATCGGAGCACTGCCGATGCTCTCCGCTCCAACTGCTGCCTACCGCTACCGAGGGAGGGGACTGGCTGTTTCCATCCAAGCAGTGAAGCTCATGAAGAGAAGGCTCCTTGTCCCCTTCTCCTATCCGACTGCTAAGGAAGGGCATCAGCAGTGATGCTCTTCAGTTAGACAGTCAGTTGACATCTCAAGACTGGGAGTAAGAGCCATCCCTGTCAGCGAACCATGTGAATTCAAGAGCAGAGGAGAAGAAAGTGCACTTGGCATGTCTGTTACTGAAAAGACAATATCCTGACTCCAGCAATAAGACAGCAAATCTTTTCTGCACAAATCCCACTACCTGGGAGGAGATGTTCTTAGATAAACCATCAGCAAGCCCGTGGTCTGAACCAGCTGCTCTAGTGTCTAGTCCCAACACCCCTGCCTGCTCTGAAAGGTAACTATGCTTTATTGTTCTCTTCCTATGCACTACCACAGCTGAGACACTGACATAGTATCTTGCACTTTATCATGAGAACAAAAAATACCGTCCGCCACTGAAAGAAGAGACACCCCCCCATTTCCTCTCCCTCAGATCCTCCCTGGAGAAAATGCAAGCCATGGACGGAATTGATACTTTAATGCTTTGTTTGCATTTTTTCAATGCTGATTTTTTTCTGTAAAGGTCACCTAGACAGAGTACACCTGGTACAGTCTGTGTTCAAAACCAAACCTTTCTGCGCTTGACAGCCAGTTCAGCTCAGTTTAAACTAACAGCCTTGGAGAAGCCACAGAAGTAATTGTTCTATTTTGTCCCACTTACCTCTTCATAGTAGTTCTAGTACTGGGTGGAAAAGCAAAAGAGAACTCAGAAAAGTTGTTTGCACTTTCAGAGATGCCTTGCTGGCAACTAGCACTTAAACCAAATATGGGAGTAAAAGGAAGCAAGTAGGCAAGACAAGACATTTACCGCACTTGCAAGATCAGTTTATACTGTTTGTCTGCACTGTTTGGGGGAAAATATTTCTTTCTCTCTGCTCCTTTGTGACCTACAAAGGTGCAGAGTAGGGCCATGCAGGCTTCATAAAAACTCCCCAAACCTGAAGCTCCCCAAACCCTGATAGCTGCAGTGGGAGGATGGTAATTTCAGTATCCATGAAGTTTTGGCTCACGAATTTCCTCAGTGACACAAGCTGAGAAGAAATCTTTTGTCGTTTTGTATGAGGCTTCTATTTTCATTAGTGATTTTTATTAAATGAAATATGTTGGGTTTGATTTTTTTAAATCCTTGATGAAAAACAACCACAAACTGGTAAAAAAAGAAGTGTCTGCTTGGAATCAATCTGTACCCACCGAGCATCAGTGAACACTAACGGTGCTTGGCACCTCTCAGAAATGGGATTATTGTCCAGCCAGGGAAGAATGGCTAAGCCTTGATCAACAATTTAGATCACAGGGAATGGGGGCTCTAGTTATGCTGCTCTGCTCTACAGCAAACTTCTACTTAACTATCTCTGTGCATGGACTTGAGGGCTTCTCACCCTAACCAGTGAGGTTTTGACTCCTGCAATCTAAGTCATGCAAAGTTATAATGCTGACCTGCTTTACACACAGTTTTTTCAGAATCTTTGTGTACCACTTATTTTCACATGACCTTGGTCCCTACAGTCTTCAAGCTTCTATTCCTTAAAGGGGAGTGTGCAAAGCTATATCTACTAATATCCAAAAAGATGTGCTCAATGAGATAATTGGTAGATTGAAAAGCAAAAATCTTTGGGGTTGCCTGGAGCTACTGAATTATTTCTGGCTCATTTCTGGAAAAGGTGTAGTTGATTTCATGGCTTTCAATAGTCTGAATAGTTGATTGCTCCTGACAATTCTATAGTTGAAACTAAAAAAAAAAAAAAAAGCAAGCTGTGCCAACTCCCCATTGCTAATACTTTTTACTATTAATCTGCTCCTTTTATCAATAAATGCTCAGCTGAACTTTGTTAATTCAATGTCTTGGTTTGTAGCTAATTATTGAACTTCAGACTAATGTCCTTAGCATTCTGCAGTCTAATTTTATGAAGTATGTAAAGCCATTAGGCTCTCTGCTCCTTAAGGAGAGAAACTAGCTCTGGTTTTTGCTCTCAGTAAGATAACAGATGAGATGGGCAAAGACATTGTTCTGAACATTAACTCACACAACTGTCAAATTTCAGACTGATGGCATTTCATTATCAACAGAGAAATCATACTATAAAAACAGAGGTTTAATATGGCCAGCAACCTTCACACCCTTTATTTCCCACCTGCTGTGTAATGTAAGAATATTTTTCATGGGGGAATAATTTCCATTTATAGGTTTGAAGTGTGAAAATCACAGAATTACTGCCCTATAATTGACAGCAAAAGTGCCTGGCTGCAACACAACCTTCACTTTCACGTCCCATGCTTCTGCATCAGCACCAAACCTGCTGCCAGAGTAACTGGCTCCAAAATGGTTGGGTCAGCCCCTGGAAAAATAATGAGCAGCCCTTTTCTACCATGCTTGTCCACACCCTCCTAAACGAAGCACAGCACAGAATCCACTACCCACACAGGGACTGCAGAAGTCAATTCCTCAGGCAATTTTTCCAATCAGCAATTTGGCCCAGCTTAGCCAGCCTACTATGAAGCATGATCTGACCCAATATACCCTAAACTGGATTGCTGTTATCTCAAATGCTTTGATACTGAAGAAGGTATTGCAGGAGCTGGGAGGTAAAGTGTAGACAATTGCCAGCGTCCCTTCTCCAAAAACTCAGCACATCAGATGTTTCCCAATCACATGAGCCAAAGTAGGTCTGTCTTGCTTGTAATGAAAGCGTAAATATGAGCTCCTTGATGAGTCAGGCCTCCAGATTTCAACCACCTCTCTCTGAAGAACAGCAAGGTGTTGTTCCCACTGGTGCACGGAGAGAACACAACCATACATTGTCATGTCAATAAACCAGCTACATTTTACAAACTGAAGGTCTATGACAGTCAAAATGTTTTGCAGCAATATGTCTTTTAGGTGAAATCTTTATCTAAAAGCATCAGAGCTTTTATCATTTTGACCTAATGTTTCATTTTCATCTGACTGCCATACTATATTACATATTAATATTACATACTAATATTACTTTATTTTCATCTCATGTAGGTGTATACGTAGTGAACATTATAAATGACTGACTGCATCACAAAATTCTGGTCTTATCAAAGCAGAACATCATGCTTTTGGACGCACAATTTACAGTGAAATTTCAGCATTTATATTTTCTGTTTCCAGGTGAAATAATTGAAAATGCTAAAACATTAAGATTCCCCCCATTTCTTGTAATTTCTGCTCCCAGGAGGGGACTGAAATGTCATATCCTGCGACAGAGCTGCCCCAGTGGGACAGATAGGGCTCTGGGTGCCTGCCACGTGCATCCTGCCTCAGAAACAGAGGGTCCTGGTAAACAATAAATGAGAGACACATGATGGAAGACACTGGCTAGATTCATATCTTCCCTTCCTCTGTGACACCTAATTCCATAGACTGTGGGGCCTTCTCTTACCCAGAATTAACTAGTGAGCATTACCGGAGGAGACCTTAACAATTAGATTTGCATGGTTTTTCTCTATAGTCAAATACTTGGTGGTTCTCCTGATGTCAAGGTGTCTCACAGGAGCATGACAAGGGTTTTCTTCTCTATTTGTTCTAAAGATACCACATATAGGCTAGGCTATTTTGGTACCTGGTTTCATTTCTCTCTCTCTCTTTCCATTTTTTTTTCCTTTTAGAAAGACAACTTTTTTGACCGTTCCTAATGAGAAACTCGAAACTCCATACTCTTAAGCAAGTATCAGTAGCCCTGGATTAGGACAGAAGAGATCCCCCAGAAGTCTGGCAAAGCAGATAACAACCTTCCCCAGCTTATACAAGGATAAACCACGGGCTGTGGGAGAAGCTGGCAGAAAGCTGACACAGTTTGTTTGGAAAACAACACTTGCAAAGACCAAAGCTGTGCAAGCCTTTGCAGCTCAGTTTGAGAGAAGTACCAAAGTTTTTCACCTATCAAAGGAGGTGACCTACCAAAAGAAGGACCAAAGCATTTTCAGGACAAAATAAGTCAGCTGGCAGTGTAAAACAGAAGTCTAATGCTTGTTGTCATTGTAATAGCAACTGGCAGAATGATTTGCAAAGGCCTGTCTCATGCAGTCAGCTTAAATGTATGAACCAGCAGCCTTGAGACCAAGAGGATGGAGCATTTCTTGCTGAAGCCATCATCCCATCCGTCCTAAGTTTTCTATCTTGACCTCCTTTGTGAGTCTGGTGCAGGAAGACAGGAAATCAGGGTAAATAGGGAAAATGGACCAAAGCTGACAGAGAGCAATGACTGAGATTTATTTCAAATTCCGTGGAAACCTGACTGGCCGCGTCCACTTTCCAACTCTGGCTACAGAAGTAGACACAACAGCAGATAAATATTCCAGCCTCTATGTGTATGTGGGATTGTTCCTGACACTACTGGCTATCCTTCTCATACTGCTTTTCTCCATGCTCTTGCGCCTAAAGCATGTTATTTCCCCAATCACCACGTCTCCAGAGAGCACCGAGAATGCCCAGCAGTTCACAGATGTGGAAATGCACAGCAGGATTCCTACCACTTAGAGACCCCAAAGCAAAGAGGGCTCTGTGCTTGTGAGACATCTTTTGTTTGGCAAAATGGTGGTGGAAAGAATCTGCCTGCCTATTGAGCCCTACAGCTTATTGCACAACCATCATATGGAGCATATGGAGAGTGTCACGCAACTCAGACTGACTGGCTGGGACCCACTGGCTGTTGACACTACAGGCAACATGTGCACAACACCCTCAATAAAATTTACATTACAGAAACCTACTGCCATCAGGAAAAAGTCATATCCCTCTAAAAACTCTTGCAGAAAATGGTAAAAGACACAATAATGATAGCCAAAAACCCAAAGAGACACATACCAGAATGTGTCCTGGAGCCTGTATTTGCTGACCTATCTTTCTGCCCTTAAATTCCTTACTTGTGAAAAGAGTTGAATCAACAAAGTTAAGTGGCGTAAGTGGGAAGAGCCCACGGGGCACTTACAGAAATTATCAGTGGTTTGGAAATTCTCAGGCATTTCTCCCATTCAGGAAGGAAAACCTTAAACTGTTGTTTTTCCACTTGAATAGCAGATTTACACAATGGAGTTTCAGAAATATACAAATGGTTCATCACCTGCTGGAACTATTAGTTTCTGACATTAAACACCCTACAGTGGAGAGGTGTATTCCAAATATCAGAAAGAGACAGTACTTTTAGAAGCTGAAAGAAAATAAAGATAAGATTTAACAAAGGTTTAAAATAAAAAGAAAGCATCAGCAGGAAATGAGCAACAGGAGAGAACAAACATTAAAAGACACTCTACCTCTCTTCCTTTATTCTCCATTACATTAACTGAGCTGAATATAAACATGTTCATGCCTTTCAACCTTCCCAGTATCACTCAGTAACTAAAATGCACTGTAAAGTCTGTGAGTCAATGGACATTGTTCTCCTCACAGACTCAAATTCATAATAACATTTCCTCTCATATCTATGTTGGGTTTTCTTTCTCAAAAGACAGATCAGTTCTTCCAATGCTTTTTCATTTGTTTTCCTCCAAAGAAAGTTGAAGAAATGTCAGGGCCTGGCACTACGATAATGAATAGTGTGAACAGCTCTGGACATAGACTAGTAGGAAACATGCAGATGGAATGTAAACTCACTGAGCATTAAAAGATAGGACTGGATTTAAATATCCTGATGGATCATTTGGAAGAGCGAGGAAAAAAATGTTTACTTAATGAAAAATATTTACTTTATGAAACAACAAGCTGACCCAATCCTCTTACCTATGAATGATGTACAGAGATAGACTTCTGCTTCTGCGGATGGGAAAGATGGAATCAAATATGCCATATCATTTCTGGGAGAGACACTGCCTCTTACAGAAAAACCTTGAGTGAGATTGTTTCAGCTACATCTCTAAAAGGCACAAATTTTACCCAGTCTATCTTCTTTATTACAGTCTAATTCTAGCTTAGTGATAAAATCCCTTGGTGCTTTCCACATTTATGTACACTTATTTGCCAATTCTCCTCTCTTCAAGGGCTTGGAAAGCGTAAACTCCCCACACAAAACCAGTGCTAAAATTAGAGAAGACACTGACTCCATGGACTTGTGATAGTAACATGAAACTGTTTCTTAAATGCTTTGTGTACAACAGGCCTGCATATGGGTGAGCTCTTTGGACTAGGAATACAGCTTTTACAGCTGACTCGGGGCGGAGCAGAATGACAAGTACTGGATACAGCTGGTCCATGGGTAGGACTAGTGTTTTTCTCACTGATGTATTGAGTATGAAACTATTTAAAAATTGCTTCCTTATATTTAATAGCACCTTTTATACTCCATTAACCCACACATAAACAGGTTTAATCTATGAATTGCACCGTGACTGCATAAGGGAATTCAGCAAAGAATACATTCTCAGCAATATCTCAGGTTGCCCTCAAGCTTTCTGCCATGGGGACAACACACAGACATCACCAGGCAGGATGGTGGCTTCACACCCCATCTAAAGATTGGCTCCTCAAGGAGTGCTACTCTCAGTACTGCACAAGAGCCCAAAATCTGTGTGGCAACTTGGACATTAATCCAACTAAGACAGATGGCTACAGTTAGTCAATGACATTTAAATTTAACAAAAATCTATGCAGATCAAGCTGGCTTGATATGTGTCATTCATTCAGCCATTGTGAGGCAGACAAGCCCAGGCTCAACATCTGGCTTGCCTTTACAGCCTCCCAGTTTTCTTTATGTGCCATTCGAAAGCTACAACTTAGACCATAAATGTTCTAACATACTAAACCACATTAGCCTTCCAGCACAACTATCTGTGGAAAAGCCTTATTTCCAAGAAGCTGCAGGACAGATTAAAATATTGACACAAAATATCAGACCTACTAATGGAAAAAGACAGTATCAGAATCCAAGCTGGGATCCAAATTCTGATTTCTTGGATCTCAGCTGAAAAGCCCCCCCAGAGGTAGGTGTCAAGACTGCGTTTCTTTCTTTCACATTAAAGAGTGTTGATTCAGAAGAGTCTCACAACCCTTTAAAACTTATTCAGTAAATATACTGTAAATAAAAGAGCAATCACTTTATATATCATTACGTCACATTGTAACTTTGGGCAGACTGTGCATTTCTATATAATACTGCTATGGAAGGCAGCCCTATCTTCTAACGCAAGAATGACAAGTTTTCCTTTCTAAAGCTTCATTTCACACAATGTATCTGTCCCACTTGATACATATACAATCCCAGAGGCAGTTGGAGTACCTCATTTGTCTGTACAGTGCCAGCAAATTTTAAAGCCTTTCCCACTGAGAAATAGAAGAATGCCTTTTCCCCCTTTTGATTCTCATTTCTAATGTCCAAGACCTGATGTCTCTGACAAAAGAGACTGTTGGAATGCATTGACCGGTGTTTGCTGAGTGGGCTTTGGTGGACTTTGGCATTCTTTGGCTGTAAGGAGTGGTTACTGGAACTTTTGCATGGATTTGCTGGATCTTGGAGAACTGCAGGTGTCACATCCATACCCTTCCCCTTCAGCAGTCTGTTTTCTTCCCACTTGCCTGTCTGCTACAGAAAATTAGGTTTTTTTACAAAAATAAAGAGATATGCTACTATCAATGGTGACTCATTGACTGTTCTGTACTCTTCCCACATGTGGATCTGAGAGATCAGCTCATATGCAGAAATAGGCTCAAGTGGTGCCACTCGTTTCAAATTAATTGTTGGCCTCAGGGGGCATCTGCGTAAGAAGACCCCTAACAGTCTGTATAAGTATTACTTGAAACAAAACAGTTTGCTCCCACCTTTACTCCCATCTTAGATGTTGGAAACAAATATGACTATTTAGTAAATTCATCACCTCCTCCATTCCCTGCTTGCAGGGGAAAACAGCCACCTGTTGTTCTGAAGAAGCAGCAAAACAACTACACATTGCCATTCCTTGTGGGTGGGACTGTGAGGTAAGACTACAGTCATCAGAAAACCACCATTGCTCCCAAATCTCTCAGGGTATTTAGTCTAGGAGGTTTCAGGACCTGAGTATGGTGTAGCTCCCCAAACCATATATTTTCTATAGGATTTATGCTTGGGTAACCTCATCCACATGATTTCTACCCACATGCATGAATTTTTTACGTTAACAAACCCTTAAGTATTGAGCAGAAAGGGTTGATATGTAGAATATGTTCCTTCTCTGTGTCAAAATATATAAATGTAAACGTATATTTTCATATCCTCACAGGGCTGCAGAGAAGAACATAATTTTGCAAACAAACAGCATAACTCAGCAATGGATCAACCTTGAGCTCCCTGAAGGACCTTTTTTTATTTTACTTGGGGGAAAAAAAAGAAGTTTGAAAGCCAAAAAAAACGGGAAGTCACACATCCATTTAACTGTCAGCATTAATGAAAACTTATTTGTATGCCTTGTCTTCACTAGGAAAAGATGCCCTTACCCTGCAGTCACTAACGTGGTAACTACTTCTGAGGTAACGTCCTAGTGCAGATAGGCAGCTATAGCTTTAAAGCAGGTTAAGCAGATCAGGAAACATGCAGGCAACTCCTCCTGCTACTTACCCTCTGCTGACAGTAAATGCTACAAGTCAACTTATTTGCTACATATTAGGTAGCAAATTAGGTGAGACTATTAGAATGATTGTATTTTTTTTTCAAATAAGATATATCTTTGTGGAGTGTCTATACTTCAGCCTAATTCTGATATGGACAGAAAGTTTGTTCACAGTCCTGTTTATTCATGTGCCCTGCAAAAAAAATGTGCAGTCTTACAATGACATGCATAACTAAAACTTCAGATGCAGATATATCTGAAAAGAGGAAAAATCCCAAGTGGTATTTTCTTGGTACATGAGCTGTCAACTTAGTTGTTGCCATTTCCATAGAAAAATAAACCTAGAAATGGTGAAATATGCTTGATAGAGGCAGTGGGCTTAAAAAAGACTACACAGAATGTTAGGTAAAAAACATCCAAATACATAATTCTATAAACAAATGCTAAAGCTACAAAAGAAGATTTAAGACTACATCCTTGCAGACTGGTAAAGTGATTTTCAGTTACTGTTCCTGACACAGATTTCACATTTGTTCACAAAAAGGAGCTGCATGTTATACATTCCATCTACCAAAAGCCTAACCCCATAAAGCCCTCTGAGATCTTCATCCTCAGGCTTTTACAGAAGGTTGTGCAATTCCAGCATAAATAAGAGCAGTCTTCAATTCCTGATGTTCATTCTGTGGGCACAGATATCAAAACAAAGCCTGGAAAATCACCATGACAAGTTGGTTCCTTGTACGCTTGCTCTCTAGAATGCAGTATATGAAAATTTCCTCCTCGGTCCTTTCACAAGAGAAAACAGTTAAAGTTTCATCTAGGACAGTTGATGTTATGTCTTAAAATAATCCTAAACTGAACTTGAATTTTGATGGATTGGATTTTTCAGAGGTACTCTAGGATTTCTTCAGCTGAAGGCAAAAAGAAGTTGTCCAGCCATAGGCGATGCTAAGTTGTGAAAGCAGATCTGGATACAAGAGAGGAACGTCTGTCCAATTCATATCTAATTAATAAATAACCCAGTCCCTGTACTCCCACCTGAATTTCATGTCTATGTAAACTTGTCAACTGGGAAACAAATAATGAATAATTCAGAAGACCTTCCCCTCATTTCCTTCTCTAGATTTATTAACCCATTTTCAAAGTATAATTTGATCAAGCTAATAGCCACAGACTTCCTAAACTGACTCTCTCTGCATTAATTCTGTCTTCATGGTCATAGTCCTACTCTTACAGTCCCATTTAATAGCAACTGATTAAGATACAACAACAGGCACCTGCAAGTCAAATGAGAGCTCAGCAACTTTCTTTGGTACTTGAAATCTGTTATTCTCTGCAAGCAAGAAATTTATCTTATTTAATCTGGGCTGTTGTCCTGAAGCTAGTTCCTCTTCATGTCCTGACACACTTGCACCACAATAGCTACTGGATGATGTTCATTCATGTAGTTTTTGAAAAAAAAACCCACGTGGTAGGTATACCAGCAATACCAGAGAAGCAAGCAGCACCTATCTGGGATACTTCTACGTACCCCACACGTGAGCAAACATTAGGCAGACAAGCTCTTCCTTCAAACACAGGGGAGATTCAGAAACAAACTGGGCTTGGGCTACCCTTTGAACTGTGTAGGCAAGCAGGTGCTGAATTGGGGCACTCTACAGGACAACGCAAACCCATGAGCTGGATTTGAGTATATCACAAGCTTTGGCATCCTCCAGCACCTTCCCACTATTCTTCCCATGTCCCTTAAACATCTTCCCATATCAGAATCCTGTCTTTGGCCCAGAACTCATAAGTGCATGTTTCCAGTGCTGTGGTGCACAGAGTGGCTGAGGGTGGATTTCTCAAGGCTATGTAAGGCTGTATTATTAGCTTGAAAGACAGGAACCTGGATGCCACCTGCTGAAGCAAAATTTACAAGAAAATTCTCCCCTTTACTCCTTATGCCTTAGCAATCCTAATTCAAACTAATTCATGTTCATAGCAGTTAACGCGCAGTACTTTTTATGATGTTGCTTCATAATCTTTAGGTTAGTAGGAACCTGTCCAAATAGCTGTGGCATGATTAGCACATAATGCCCCAAGAAGCTCACATCTGGGCCTGTGTGAGGTTGCTGCAATACACTCACTGGCAAATCTTACAGCTTGTCGCTATAGAATCAAACTGATGGGGTTTTGCTGTTGTTCACAAATTTTTCATGCTTCCACAGCTCAGAAAAGAGCTGAACAGCCCTTTCGGCACTGACTCTGTCAGTATGTGGAGTCCAGGTGATAACACCACACCAGTCTGCATTTACTTCATGTTGGTACCTAGTGGGGAAGAAATGTGACTTGCTGTTGTTGAATGCATCCAACAAAACAGTGAAAGGAAAGAGATGAGCATTCTGAACACATTTTTTGGGGGCTAATGTTGTGCTATATTACACCCTGGATTTCAAAGCTGTTTATTGTTATAGAGCATAACCAACACTGAAAGGGACAGCTGACAGATAACTACAGCACAGCAACATTCTCCATATGCACATCTGCAAGCTACTTGGGAAGAAGAAATCACTGGGACCAGAATGCTGAGGCTGCTTTTCCTTTGTTTGGCTTTTGCTTGTAACTATCTATCAATTCACCACCAGACACACCGTTGCCTCACTGTCCTGCTTACCTCCACACTCAGACTGCTCAGCACCAGCTTAGTTGGCAGGAGGCTGAATAATAATTTGCTGCAAAGTAATTTGGGAAAGTTACGCTAACAAACCAAGTATATCCTTAGCCTGGGTGAGATTTCGTTCTATTTAAACTTTTCCAATGAATGTTGCCTGGCTTAGAAGCCTTAAAACATCTCCAAATGGATACTGCTTTAATGGGAATTCAGTGTCTTCAGTGCCCACACTGGACAACAGAAATAACAAAGAGATTAGGAAGAGCTTATCATGCTTTGAGGTAGTGGGATGCCTTCTTGAGGGCCTTTCTCTGAAAAGCTGCCTTCCATATCCATGAGCAAGTCACAGTTCACACATAATGCCTGTAGACAACACCTTTAAATTTCATATCACTCCTAACACTTAAAGGCTCAAATAAACCTTTACATTTTATGAATACTGATTAGTTCAGCGTCATTGCCTCTTTTTTTTCTCCTGCTCAGAAAACCTTCAATCACAGGAATTACTCACACCTCAAGAGCAGGGGACCAGAGTAAGATACTTACAATTAAAACTTTAGGTCAGAGTGTCCAGTTTATGCAGGCACCAAGTATCCACGACACAGAGAATAGTAATCCATACAACAGGCATGCAAGGCAAAGGAAGGTCTGTTGTGGGTAGATGTGTGACTGTAGCTTTCTCCTACTGTATGCTTTACTCATGATCCAGCTCTGAGTCCAAGAGCAAGCAGAAGAGCCACACAGTAAATCGCATAAATGAATTACAGCAGAGTGCTAGGGATGTTCTTATAAAGTAAAAAGACAAATCTGGAGACCAGTTGCACATCAGACAAAAAGAAAAGCAGGACCTATAGGTGGAACAAATCACAGCTTTCTCAGTGCATGCTTAGTTTTGAACTTCAAAGCAGGTGGATACTTGCCCACAACAGGGAGAGAGGAAATGTAGAAGGAACCAATTCAATTACTAAAGCTCAAAACTCAACACCTTAAGAAGAACTGATTATTAAAGTTTTGCTTTCTACAATAACAAATGACAGCTCACCATAAATTGAACAGCTCCAAGAAAAGGCTCACTGAGTTGGAATTCAGGCTACTGGATGACAAGCTGTAATGTGCTTCCTTTCTAACAGGCTGGTCAAAATGGTCAATGAAGTAGCAGATTAATCTTGCATGGAATATAGTAACGGTCAGAAGGGATTAGCAAATCCATCAGCAGGAGGTACCATACAGCACTTTAGCTTCATGCCAAGCTAAAATCACAATAGCTTATGATGGCAAAATTGCATTAAAATATTATATTCTTGTTTCTACAGAACTTAGATTGAAAGAAAGGTGTTGTCTATGGGCTAGAACTGTCAAGTGCAATGACAATGTCAGTAACCCATTTAATTATGAGAAGCTTATGCTATACTAGCATCACTCACAGAACCACTACCTTCTCAAAGAAATCAACTGCTGCTGTATCAGTCTCAGAGGCAGAAACACTGGCAGAATCAATTGCTATCTTACTGGCAGAGCTGATCTTTTTGGTCCAGTGCTTGGATTTTAACAACACTTGACATATCATTCACCACAATTAACTGCACAAACCTTCATATGTCTCCTCCACAGGGACAAAACAGACTCAGATCTGATGGGAATGGATGGTGTGATTGCAGAGGCTAGTCATTTCTTATTTCTTACTTCAGAGCAATGTGACCTCTCTCAGAGCAGACAATAGACTGAGACCAAATGAAAGAGTCAATGCCACACTGCCAGCCAAATACTTTGGAATGCAGACAGACTACAAGACTATTTTTTGTAATTATAACCTGCTTTGAAAAAGTCTCATTCAACAAGCAGTTCCTTGCATTGAGGTCAGGTACAGCAAATGCAGCTAAGCTGTACCCAGTTTGTCTCTGTGCATGTTCCATGTGCTTCTCCTTCCATTTACCTTTGCATATCACTGTGTCGACCCCTTAAGAAAGACAACAGGAAACTGAAAGCAAGATATTATCTAAACAAAATCTTTACATTCTTAAATTTACGTTCTCTTTGAATGTAACTTAAAGGTAAAATGAGGAGAAGCCAGGCTTTCCCTGGACTGTTATCACATGGTTTGACGTTAGTATTATTGAGGCAGGAAGACCTGTGAGTTGCTAGGTTTTGTCTGTTTTCTTGAGATTTTTGTCTTTGTGGGTGTATATATGGTCTCAATTGTTTCCTTCAAGGAAAGACATACACAGCAAACAAACATCTCCATGGCCAGGAAGCAGTGAGAGCTGTTTTCTCTCAGGTGATTGGATCCAGCTATACCAGGTTTTCACTTCCCAAGGTATCATCTTTCAGCAGTAATCATCATTTGTTTTTGTTTTTCTTAGTAGACCAACCTGTAAATAAATGCAACATGTAGTCTTCCTCTTGGGAAGGCTGTTTATTCTTTCTTGTGAGTCTGAAAGATCATTCATTCAGTGTTAAAAAGTTTGTGAGACCATAGCATTGAAAATAAGAGTTTGGACTCAATTTCACCAGACAGCTGGGGAAGGCATGTTTTAGGCAATTTCAATGTTAAACACTGCTTCTTTATTTAATATTGCAGGTTTAAAACTCATAATAGAACATCAGGCAAAATAAACTGGTGCCTAGTGATACGTGTAAATGTGGTTATCTCATCTCTGAGTGACAATAACCTATTTGTCTTTCTCATCTACAGCCATTCTCTGTTGTGCTGAAGAAGCCTTGCAGCTCTTCTCTCCACTGACTTTTTTGCCATTCAGCAGTCTTTGAACAAACCTCAGTAGAGCTTTGCAGCTTAATGAACTATCTCAGGTTTGTGGAAATCCAATCAAATTGATGTTGGAACTTGGTCTGAAGAATAGGACTGGGAGTGAGGAAATCAGAGTTTTTTCCCTTTCCAATCACA
The DNA here is from genome assembly GCA_013398815.1 of Ibidorhyncha struthersii. Lineage (NCBI taxonomy): Eukaryota > Metazoa > Chordata > Aves > Charadriiformes > Charadriidae > Ibidorhyncha > Ibidorhyncha struthersii. The sequence goes on along the minus strand of VZSZ01004489.1, from coordinate 28,812 downwards.
GGCAACTGATTTCATGATATAACGTGCCTGGTGACAAACTACAATACTCAAAGCTAACTGCATGCCTGATTAGTCTGGGTACACACGCTAGTTTGGAGTGTCTCAGAACTTCTTAGAAGTATAATAGAACTTGTTTTCAGCAATATTCTTCCCAAGACTCTCTAGTCCAACATTATTTGAGTATATGTCAATAAATCTATCAGCTCTCAATTGACAGTAACGCTTTTAGGCACAGATTAAATTTAGTATGAGCCTAGATGAAGGATGAGAAGAATTTATACAAACTACTTCACATTCCCTCTTTGTCTCCCAGAGTATTCCTTCATCTTTTTCTGTTTGTTTTTTTTTTCTGTGGTACACAGCTGGCACAGGCTTTCTCTGGCTCTCTTCATTTATTGAGAAATGTATTATAATTAGAGTTCTTAAAGATTTTTAGCATTTCTAGGGGGAATTAGCTCTTTACAGAAGGGTTATCTCCATTGTGGGATTCATACCGTAATTAGACAAAATGATGGGCTAAGTCCCAGTGGAAAAAATGCACTGTAATTGGTGTTCATTTTTGTTACATAAACCCATGGAGAACATGCTGATTCCTCCTATTGCAGCCACTTCTGAAGCACAGTGTTCAATTTAAAACTGTTGTATCATTATTATTTAGTACCCACAAGTATCCTCAAGCTTTACTCAGCTAAGAAGTCTGACCATGAACCTTATTCTTCTGAGAAAAATAAAATGCCTCAAAGAAAATTTAAGATCTGTGGCGTTTGCATTGCCTAGTCTCAGAAGCAACAGATTACAGCCAGCCATTCTTTTCCCCTTGTCCCTTGTTCAGGCATCCTTGAACTCAAGTTAGAAAAGAAACACTTGGCATGGCACAACTCACATCTGTATGTCAAAGTAAGACACACAAAAGAATTTCTTCCAGCCTACACAGTACATAGGCCAAGAAAATAGCTGATTACGATCATAGAACAGAGGTACCAACCACCAAAGATAGATCTTATTGAGTACAAGCAATATCTGGCCAGTCTTTTTGGAAAAAAAAAAATAGTTTATTGCATCTAACAAATCATTAATGAGGATGGGTTTATCAAGAATTAACCACATATTTGTAATTAGTTTTTAGATGAAAAATACCAGTCTCACAAATTTTTGCTATTACCTTGCTGATTTCAGAAATCCAGGATGCTCACAATTAAGCCAAGCAGTTACATTCACTTCAACCACAAATATATTTTTATGGAGGAACAAAACAGCACTCTGTGTCTATGCAGTTCTTCTAGTTAATTAGCACCTTGGGGTAGGTTGTTCATAAACAGAAAACAGTAAGGGACCTGCAGTATATCCCAGCAGTACCTTGTGTAATACCAGTCTCAGGATCAACAAAGATTTCACTTGAATCCTCACCAAGTCACTGCCTCACAAAATAAAAAATAAAATTCCAGGTTCAGAGAAACCAAAAGGAATGATTTTGCCTATCATGACAGAATTCTAAGGCCCTGGATAAAAATGGGACACTGTCTGCTTCAGAAGACGTTTCCTTTTGATCTTAGACATGAATCATTTCTTCAATATCAAAGCTCATTACATTCAGAAAAATTAACTTATTTTACTAGTTATGCCAGAAGTGTCATCATATTAACTGTGGGTGCTGCCAGAAAATTATACTCCTTTGATAAGAGACAGAAAAAGAACGTTATCATAGAATCATAGAATGGTTTGGGTTGGAAGGGACCTTAAAGATCATCTAGTTCCAACCCCCTTGCCATGGGCAGGGACACCTCCAACTAGACCAGGTTGCTCCAAGCCCCATCCAACCTGGCCTTGAACACCTCCAGGGATGGGGCCTCCACAACTTCCCTGGGCAACTTGGGCCAGTGCCTCACCACCCTCATAGTGAAAAATTTCTTCCTGATATCTAATCTAAATCTACCCTCTTCCAGTTTGAAGCCATTACCCCTCATCCTATCACTACATGCCCTTGTAACTTCAGCTTTCTTGTAGGCACCCTTCAGACACTGGAAAGCTGCTGTAAGGTCTCCCTGGAGCCTTCTCTTCTCCAGGCTGAACAACCCCAACTCTCTCAGCCTGTCTTCATAGGAGAGGTGCTCCAGCCCTCTGATCATCTTTGTGGCCCTCCTCTAGACTTGCTCCAACAGGTCCATGACCTTCTTATGTTGGGGGCCCCAGAGCTGGACACAGTAGTCCAGGTGGGGTCTCACAAGAGCAGTGGGGCAGCACCACCTCCCTCGACCTGCTGCTTCATGACAAAGGCATTGTGTCTAGTCCAACACTATCTGATAGCAACCCAATGCTGTTCTATACACTGGTTGCCCAGCAGCCTGCAAGTGTCCTCGGTCCAATTTCTGATGGCCAACTGCCCATATCTTCACTAAAAGATCAGAGCCATTACCAAAAGCATTAGAAATGGACAATGCTTTGAAGCATGAAGAAGTTTCTCAGCCTTCGTAGTTCTACCTCTCAAGCAAGGCAAAGGCAAGCTGACTGATCTGTGTGTCTGCTAAGTACGGTTTACCTCACTTCTGGATTGATTAAAGACCTCAATCCACCCTCAGCTGTCAACTCAATCTGTGATATACTTAAAAATCAGACAAACCAAAACCAAGGCCTTTCATTTAGACTGATTTCTTTAACAATGAATCACTATTTTAACATGGCGCAGTGACAAGAACAGTTCTTTGCAGTGTGCTGCTAACAGAAAACATTGGTACACAAAGCCTTATGCAAATAAACAGTCACCTTTAGTATCTGAACATCTCTTAGTTTCATCAGTGTTACTGTAGATGGAACTACAGGTGGCCATACATAAGTATGCCACAGGGTGAAGCAAACAGGACTATCATGAGTTGTGCAAGGTTTTCTCTAGGGACAAGATACTGTAAAACAGTCTTGTTTGACAGTGCATGCAGCAGCAATGACTCTCCCAAACATAACATTGAGCTCTGTTTTAGATCTAAGTCAGTTAAATTACACCTGGGATGAATTTAGTCCAATATTTCTGAGCAAGTTCTAGCAAGATTATTTATTTTAAACAGATGACAGTTATCCTGGAATTATGATGCAAGAAATCCTGAGGGAAGATTCACGATTATATGTTGATATCTAAATAAGAGTATATATTTGTAAAGTGCACAGGCACACACACTCAAAACAGTTTTCCAGTTCTGAACATGACTACGTATCTCTTACGTGTCTCTCTGCATACATCATTAGAACACTAAAAAATAAAAGCCACAATTTTTTATTTTCATATCTTAGTGCAATTCACTGCATAGTATTAACCTTCTGGTTTGCCTCAGCATAAAATATTTCTAGCATTTCTGGGTGTAAAAAGAAGGCCATAAACAGGAAATGCGTGCAAATGAAGATGTTTCTGGTATTGATTCTTCTCAGTATGATTCACTGCTATAGAAACATGCAAACTAAAAAAATGGTGGCCCACACAGAGCTCTCAAAGAATCACCAAGTTGAGCTCAGTGGTTTTGGCAGGTATCTAGTGGCTACTTTGATCCCTAATGTCTAATGCAAACTAGACTGCCAGTAAATATAAGCTGACTACCATCTTATTATTACAAATGAAAAGGAGAGATAAATGAATCATGACTCTGTCACTGCTATGAGCACCCCTACCGCTATTGAAAAGGCTTGGAAAAGATGCAGAGGTACAGTTGCTCTGAACAAGACTTGGTGGAAATGGGCAGGTTCAGTGAATGAAACATCATTCGATCTTTCAGGCCTTGTGCAGACCTGTGTTGGCTATCTCTGTTGATCAGCTGGGAAGTGAATCTCACATGCTTTCACTATTTCACTTCGGTGTTGAGAGCCAGCTTGAGAAGAAAAAACAGGCACTGCAAATGTAAAGATGCTAATACTATGCTGAAAAGACCCAGCAAAAAGGAGCCTTCGTGCTCGATGCATTTTGATCTCCTCGATGCTGTGTATGCAGGCAGCCCTCTGCTGGCATGAACGCCACTGAGCATGTTTACCCAGCACCCATGCTCTTCTGTTTTCCTTTCAGGCAGAATTACAGTAGCTTTTCATTAATTGTAGGGTACATTCAGCCAGTCTACATACTTCTAAAATCCATTTACTTAATCAGTGGACTGACTTAGGTGTCCCTGAAGACTTGCAAAGGGCAATTCAAAATGCCTACATAAACTACTGCTGCCAAGAGCCAGCTGAAATCAAAAAACAATAGGCAAATGGATAGAGGTGAAACTTAGACTGGGTTCATAGGTCGCCTCCTTAGCTATTTTCATGCTGCATGGCAAAGAGATATTTGTATGTACTTGCATAGTTGAGACTGGCTGAGAAAAGGGAGGAACTCTGCTCACTTGGAGCTCCTTCCTAAAGATCTAAAACTGTTGGTTTACTTGAGCATAATATTCTAATTTTCTTCAAAAATGCACATCAAAAAGAATAATTGAAACATGAAGTCTATCTTAGTGCTTGCAAAAATGCATGCAAGGCCACCTCAGGATTTTATTACATGTGCACTAGCACAAGCTGCCTTCAGAGAAAAAAAGCTCAATTTATTTCAGGGAGTCTGATTTGCCTGGATGAAAATGAATTTTTAATAGATTTGGTTGTCAGAGGGATTATGCAAGAATATGAAATGGCAGGGCATTCACACAGTGGGTGGCTGTGGAGGTGTTTGCTGGTGGCTAGTAGGCAGGAATAGTGGTGTGTGTTTTCCACAGACAGCAAGGACTAGTGCCAGGCTGTCACAGGCAGAGATTCCCTGGGGAGCTGAAGGGACCAGTTGCCAGGAGACATCACCATATCGAGCCTTCACAGCCAGGATAATGTTCCTTGCGACAGACCTCACACTCCCTCCTACGTCTGCATACTGGCCTGTTTTGCAACCTTTCTTCAAATTATTTCCCTTACAATTTCCCAAATATCCCCAACAGTTATTGGAAATTACCAGCTTTGAAAAATTTTATTTTATATGAAGTCCATTTTCTGGTTCTGCAATGCAAGCATTTTACCCTTGACAGAAATCTAGCAGAGGCATCAAGCATCAGTAAAAATCCAGTTCAACCACCGGTACAAATCAGTTGAGCCACACTCCTTGTAGCAAGGATTGAAACACAGCATGTGCTGTATCCCAGAGTGGAGGCAAACTCCTGCTTCACGGGCAGGGAAAGACCAACAGAACTTGACTTTCATAAATTAGTAAGCTCTGAGCTTCCACAAGTCAGGTCTCAAAGAATCACAACATCATTTAAATACAAAGCAAAACAGGAGTAATAAAAAGATACATAGTTATAGGTATACAATAAATATTATTTATGTGTTAGTCTTCAGGACCTTAAGATTCAGTGAGTCGTTTTCTCGGTGTCCTCTTCAGAAGCATAAGGCCTTAAAGATCATGATTACGTAATTCCAGAACCTGGGGCTTCAAATATTGCAAAATTCAGAAAAAGACATGAGAGTTGTCAGATCATGGATACTCATTCTAGCTAAGCCAGAGCCTCCCCTTCCACTTTAAATGCGAAGTACTTAGTCAGTGGACACAGTTCCTCTGTGCTGCTTCAGTGCCTGTCTTCTGCTAGCTAGCCCTGAGGAAGAGGTGATCTAACATCCCCCTCGCTGTCTGCAGTGAGTCTTGAGCCTTTGTGTATCTGTAGGCTATCTGGCAATTCCTACTGCCAAATAACAAGCCCACAAAGAGATAATTCAAAGGATGTAGAAATGTTGTGATGAACTGTTTCGAAGTATACTATTTAAATTTGCCTAACAAATGTTCCTATTTTCCCAGACCAAGCATCTCTGAATCACAGTAATATGAAGGAATCATTCCCCAAAATATTCTCCATCTAATTTTCACAGTTTCCGACAGTAACAGAAACATCATCCCTCATCAGTACAGCACTACATCTAAACGAGAAAGGAAACGGAAGTGAACATTTTTTCAGTTCAAATTTATATACGCCAGCTAGAAATAGAACTAAGACTATCTTTACCCATTTTGCACATTCATGAACATATAAAAAGTACTGAAACATACTGTAAATTTAGTGTGGAGAAGTCTAATTGCTCTTTTCTGCCTCATGTCTTCCACAGCACCATTACATCACAAGCCAAATGGAGAATCACTCTGGGCACAAAATACAAGGTAAAGAAAAGACAGCGTTGTGTCTTTAACTAGCTAGTCATTGGCTTTTTTTTCTTCCAAAGAAAATCAGACTTTGTAAGCTTATAGGTTTACCTGCCTTTTTGTTGCTGTATATTTTTAAATGATTCATTATGAATCATTACTTGATACATTGTCTGCAGCCTATGCATTTCAGGGGTTGTCAAGAGTTTTATTGCAACAGTTGTGAGTTAGTCTTTAGACTTCAAGAGCAAACTGAGGACAGTATGCAGTTTTCAGAAAGCAATATGTGAACAAAGTAGTTTATTTTCATACATGTTCTTACTCCTGAATAATATAATTATGGAGCTTTCAGGGCAAACTGTGGCAAGCTGAGCTGAATACAAAGTGACAATGCTCAAAACTGAGCCACCCAGAAACAATTCAAATATAAAAGCTAAGGAGAAAGGAAGAAGCATACATCATTTCTCACTTAAAAAACAGCTTGCACTCATGCGTTCTTCAGTTTCTTGCCCAGATGTTGTCATGGGAAGAAAATATCAGAATATAAATTATGCCATATAAAGCACAGGTGGGAGAGAGCTCTCACAAGAACGCCTTCCATTTTAGCCCTTTCCTAGCCTCTCTCTGGGGTCTTGGACTACATTATGTCAGATTGAGCACATATTTCTTCAATTTCCCTGATAATATCCCACGCACACATCTTGAAGAGAAACAACTGGCACTGCAAAGAGAGACTCTCCAGCCCAAGCACAGACAGGTTCATACAAGGTTTGCCCCAAAAGCAATGGGCACTCGAATGCTTGAGCCACATGGCTCAGAAAATGTGAACACAGCTACTAATGGCAATGAAGAGGTAGACGTGGGCACAATTCCCCAGCATTTAAGCCAATCTAAATCCAAGGTGCCACAATTCTGCCTCCTTCCTTGTGCTTGTGCAACTCAGGGAACTGATCTAACTGCAAACAATCTTCCTGTCAAATCAGTTCTCTGAATTGGATCACTATGTGGTTGTATGAGTATCTGTAGAAACACAGAGCAGCAGTAGCAATGCATGGCCACAAACAAGGCATAGTGCCAAGACTGGATTACATGATCTTTAGCTGCCTCAGGGGTGCAAGGGATCAGCTCCAAGTACCTCATTCTGCGAATGATCTGTAGTTCTCATGGACCAGAGCACAGCGCTCATGGACAAAATTCTACTCGTGCCCTACACAACTTCTAATTAAAATAGCAGGTACAAATTACCATGAGATTGAGTCCTATAATAGATAGCTTTCTCTTTAGTTTAAAATCACCCTAACAAACCTAATTCAATGTGCAAGTGGAATGTATCCTCCAGTGAAAACTCCAATGCAAATTCAAGTCACTGCAATGTTACTTGTGAATATTTTTTTCTTCTAGTCCCTATATAGCATGATGCTGGAAGTACACACCACAGAAGACACTGACTTTCAATGACACACTGAAAATACCAAGCTGGAATCACACAGACCTGCTCCATACTGCAGAAATCATTCCAGTGGTTTATGAATTCTCTTCATTCTAGAAAGCAAATGAGCAAACCAGGGTCCTGTAGAAGTGAAATTCAGCACTCATACAATAAAAAGCAAAAGAATCAAATGCAAAACCTGATGTGCCACGATCCTGAACATATTGTATTTTAAGAGTAGCTGTTTTAACCCTTATTTCAAACAAAACTGTATATAACATCTTCCACAAGGAGTATTAAAAGAGATTCAGCGTAAGGACTTCCTGTTGACAGGTGCTCACAGACATTTTTGATTAAGAAAACTGAAAGACAGATTCCACCTGACACGCTAGTAACATTAGTTCAGTTTTTGCAAACTGCTGAGTATGGTCAACTGTCCTTGAAACTTGAAGTATCATCTTCTTACACAATCAGGCCTTCTACACTTTGGAAGAAAAGCAGTATGTTTTCTTCCCTTTGAGCAGTCCTTTGATCCTGCAAAAATTAGTCCAAACTCTTCTTAAGACTAAGAGGTTGGTGAATTTTTATTTTTTTTTTCCTCTTGAGCTGCATGGGTTTATTGTTACCTAGCATGTCACCCTCCTAAAATGCCCAACATCTAATTTAACTTGTGAATACCCTAAAGCACTGACAAGAATAACCGAGCAGAGTTTAGAAAATACCACCAGAAGAGCACTCATTGACTGGAAAAATAAGTTTTTCTGTATGCAAACATTAATAGTCAGAGCAAACCTTGATACAGGAATTTAACTCACTACTATGGAGACTGTACTCATTTCTCTCTCAGTTGAGAGTTAGGAAGACAAGTATTACTCAAAGTGTCTTTATTTTTCTAAACACACATTTTACTCTGCTGAAATTTGAGGGAGCAAACAGTATGACTATGAACAAGTTGCTGCTCATGCATGGAATATTTTCTTGAAAGTGCCTTACTTAACAGGAACTTCGAGTTCTAAGTGGCTGGTTGAAAGCAAGGTCACAGCTGAGTTACAATGGCAAACACTGTAAACTTGTTCTAACTACAGAATGAGTATGTGGACTTACCCCATTATAACAGTGAGTTTATTTTTCAATTTTGGCAGAGTAAGAGCATGTGGTAAACTATAGTGCTTCAGTTACAAATGAGCAGTAATTTCCTAAACTACTGTAATTAACCTAATATAAAAGGATATAAACAGGAAAACACGCCAATATATTTAAATTCTATCCTCCTTATTAAAAAAAAAATACAATCATTTAATTATCCTGTCCTTACCTTTTCTCAGAAGGACTTATACAGGTGTTGACCTTCGCTCACACACTCGCTCACACACTGAAAAATTTAGCATCCTTCCTTTCAGGTCTCAATTGCCCTGAGCAGCCTCAGCTACAGCTTCCACCCACACCCTCTGATGGGGACTTCATTTAAGCTCCAGCTTTAAGTAGAATCATAGAATGGTCTGGGTTAGAAGGGACCTTAAAGATCATCTAGTTCTAGGCTTATCCCTCAGCTACTGGAAGGCTGCTATAAAGTCTCCCCAGAGCCTTCTCAAGGCTGATCAATCCCAATTGTCTCAGGCTGTCCTCATAGAGGAGGTGCTCCCGCCCCCTGATTATCTTTGTGGCCTCCTCTGGACCTGCTCTTGCAGGTCCATGTCTTTCTTACACTGGGATGACAGATGCGAGTTCTAGGTGTCCTTGCTGCTAGTTCTGCTCCTGAATTGCTCTTTGAGTTTCCTGGATTGATCTTGGAAATGGCTCATTACCTTGTCTTTGCCTGATGGTCACTGAACCACTGGAACTGCTGCTGCGACTGCTCTGCTTGCTTTTCTCTGGTGTAGTCACACTGTGCTCTATTAGTGAGGTCTTTGCCTGGCTTGTGTTGTGGTCACACTCAGCTCCTGTCCTCTTTGTCCTGCGGGAGAGCAGTTAGGAGCTGGGTGAGGCTGGTCAGGGCCACTAAGTCCCCGTGCACTCAGGACTCTCATATTGTTTTGCTCTACAGCATGTTTCCCAAGATAAAGTGCCGCACTCACCCTGGCCATGTCTGCTGTCAGCACCATTTACTTTAATCAAAAAATAAATACATTTCAGTGTGGCTCATTATGCTAAACGAAAGCAACAGGGGGCTAATGAGCATTGTGAATGAGTTATTAACATGGCAGTCAGAGGTATCCTCAAGATAGCTACATCTTTTCTGCATCTTTCTTGGAACACTCAGTAGTGTATACAGATGTGACCTCATCTATTAAATTTAATTCATGGAATAAATAGATTTAGATGTCTAACTTGAGTAGTTTCTTTTTGTAGAATTGTACCTTGTGTTACACTTGCAATTAAGAAAGAAAACTGCTAATTCAGTTTGTGCAACTGCTAAGGGATTAGTTTTAGCCTTCAGTGGACAAGACTGTTAACAGATTTAATGTTTGAATTTTTTTTTTAAATTAAAATGTTATCCCTCTCCCCCCCTCCCCCAGGTTTTCATCACAAAGGGGAAATGTACCTGAAATAATAAATTTACTGGTGACATTACCTTTGCAGTTGATTTAATGTGTTTTAGCACTGAACAGCACTTTTGTTTTTCAGAAAGGGCCTTCATCTCCAGCCTCAGCTCTGGCCTGATTTACTGTCCCTTGGCTCTTGGGATCCCATTCCAAAGGGAGCTGACATGCTTTTGCTCAAGGGAGTACTTTTCCTCAGTCCTCGCAAGAAGGTAGTAAAACCAGCCTGAAACAGCATCAGAAAGATGTGTACTTAGACAAACAACAATAGGGAGGAGGGGAAACCTACCTGTACTCAATGATACTGAGAATGCATCTTTCAAAAGGCCAAGGGAAGGAGGATAGGCAAAAAAACTATCCAGTCTCTTTAAAAATTTGCTAAAGTGAAGATTTTTAAAAGACTCAATTCTCTGCAATTAATATAATCACCTCCACAGAAAGCTTTTGAGGAGATATATTACTAAACACTGCCTTGCAGGTGGAGAAACAGAAAAGATGAATACCTCCCCAAGGTACTAACACTGGTCTGTGGCAAAGTGAGGAAAATAAATCAGGAGGATGCAGCTCCTAGCTTTGATTTCAGTCTCGCTTTCAGGGTTTTCCCTCAGTGGCAATCTCAGCTCCTGTGACAGGTTCATCTATTTAGTCCAAATAATTTTTATGTTTGACTTTCTGGAATCAACTAAGAGCCAACATCAGACAGCAGTTTCTATTGGAGTCGGCAGCATTTCTGGGACTTTTTTGAGGAGTGGGTACAGTACACATACCTAGGCAGAATTTTTAAAGTTCTCCAAACAAAACATAGAATGCAGAGTCCAAACTGTATTTGTCTCTTTTCCTTCTGTCTCCCATCTTCACCAATCCCTTTGGTAACAGTGGAAGGATATCCACACAGCAACACCACACAAGCTGACAGAAATGTATGCAATCCTCTCCCGCCTTCAGTCATTTGAAGGTAGGCTTGTATCCCATGTGTTTGCTCTGCAGTGCTATGACATGTCCCCGGGTGATGCTCTGACCAGAACCAAAGTGTCCCCTGGTGAGGCCCTGTGCTCAAGGGGACGTGTCAGCCCATCACTCTTGGGCTGCCATTACAGGACTCACCACAGCACTGAAACCTCCATCCCTCCCCCAAAGAATGACTCTTATTTGCTGCTATCCTGTCGTGATATGACTCCCACAATAAATGCCTTGGGAGGCCTGGGGCAGATGAGGTAGTCCCATGCCTAGCGCAGGTCAGTTAGTCTATAAAGAGGCAGCAGTGGCAATGCTGTGGGTATGTCAGGCTGTGAACACAGCCACCACCTGGCCCCAGTCAGGCTGTCAGTTACTGAGATCCATGCCCGAAGGGCTAAAATAACATGTGGAAGGCAAAACTTGCTGAATCCCTTTTCCAAATTTGGGTTACCTCCCTGAAAGTCTCAAGAATTGAGACACTTGTGGGCTGATCGCTGTTGGCGAGTGGGCTCATTAGACGTAGCAGGCCCCGTCCCCGCCGGTC
>VZSZ01004489.1:0-16692 GCA_013398815.1 Ibidorhyncha struthersii | reverse complement strand
GTGGAGGGGCGCGGGGCTGTAGTGAAGTGGCGGCGGAGCAGCAGGAGGAGAAGAAGCGGAGAGGAGAGGGAGGATGGGGCGGGGGGGCGGCAGCGACCCCCGGGTCAGTGTAACTAGGAGCAGGGCCCGGCGCTCCGGTGTCCGACCTGGGTCCGCGCACACTCCCTGCACGCTCGCCGACCCATCCCACCTTCCTTTCCTCCGCCGCAGGTGCTGCAGAGCCGCGGCTACCAGAAGCTGGTGCTGCAGGTCGGGCGGGGCGAGCTGAAGCCGGCGCCGCGCAGCAGCCCGGCCGTGGCGGTGGAAGCCTTCCGCTTCAAGGAGTCGCTGGCCGAGGACGTGCGGAGGGCGGACCTGGTCATCAGCCACGCAGGTAGAGCCCCGTTTGTTTGCCCAGCCTGTTCTCCTGCGGGCAGGAGTGGAAATCGGTTGAAGTCCAGCTCTCTACGGCTTGGGACTGGCCTGGCAGTGAATGTTCCGGCCCGCAGCTGGGGGGAGACTTTCGGAAGTCTCCTGTGTTCCCAGAGCAAATACTTCAGCTGTCAGGGCAAAAACTCATCGTGTTTTCTGTTTCTCCTGTAGGTGCGGGTAGCTGTCTGGAGACTCTAGAAAAGGGAAAACCACTAGTCGTAGTAATAAACGAAAAGCTGATGAACAACCATCAGCTTGAACTGGCAAAACAGCTCCACAGAGATGGGCACGTCCTCTACTGTAATTGCAGGTATGGAGCTGCTGCAGCTGTCCGGACTGATCAAGCTGTGTTCAGCGCCATCACTCAGTGTGTTATTACAGTATTGAGAATGTAACAAGGAAATTTAAATCCTTCTCAGTAACAACCATTTGTTTGCAAGGTCGATTTTCAGTAGTGGATAGATTAACATTAGGTACTAATTTACCAAACTTATCAAGCCTTTTGGCCATGACTCCTTTTAAATCCTCTTTTTCTTTTTTTTGAGGGCACATGTACTCAGATTGAAAAAAGAGCGATTTAAACCAAATAGAAGTGGTTGAATTTGAAACAGGTAGTATCCTAGAGGCACCTAAGAGCTTTTCTCTTTCTCACTAGTTGTTGGATTCTTTTTTGAAGTCTAGAAGTAATACAACCCAGACCGTCAGTTTGTAACCATGAGCCATAAGGAATAAATCGCTCCCTGCAGACTTAGGACTCCATTTCATCATTTTGCAATGTGGATTTTCCTTGTAAAGGGCATTAAAGTTGACTGTACAGATGTAGTTACATAATAAAATTGAAAGTATCTGGAGTATTTAGAACAAAACATAAGAATGGCCTTACTGATAACGTATCAGGAGTCCACGTAGCTCAGTATCCTATTTGCAGTGGCCATATGTAGATGCACAGCCAAAAGTAGACATGTGACAAGAACACAGACTCATAGAATGGTTAGAGTTGGAAGGGACCTTAAAAGCCATCTCGTTCCACCCCCCCTGCCCTGGGCAGGGACACCTCCCACCAGCCCAGGTTGCTCAAAGCCCCGTCCAACCTGGCCTTGAACACCTCCAGGGATGGGGCCTCCACAACTTCCCTGGGCAACCTGGGCCAGTGTCTCACCACCCTCACAGTAAAGAATTTCTTCCTAATACCTAATCTAAATCTCCCCTTTCAGTTTAAAACCATTCCCCCTTTGCCTATTGCTACAGTCCCTGATTAAGAGTCCCTCTCCACCTTTTCTGTAGGCCCCCTTTAACTATTAGAAGACTGCTGTAAGGTCTCCCTGGAGCCTTCTCTTCTCCAGGCTGAACAATCCCAACTCTTCCAGCCTGTCCTCACAGCAGAGGACCTCCAGCCCTCTGATCATCTTTGTGGTCCTCCTCTAGACTTGCTCCAACAGGTCCATGTCCTTTTTGTGTTGGGGGCCCCAGAGCTGGATGCAGGACTGCAGGTGGGGCCTCATGAGACTAGAGGGGCAGAATCACCTCCCTTGACCTGCTGGCCACGCTGCTTTCGATGCAGCCTATCATATGACATGGTACCTCCCTGTATTACTTTCCTTCCCATGCTCTTAAATACTTTGATTCAGGGTGGATTCCTAAATCAGATGCTGTCTGGTTAGTAACTTTCAATACCTCTGTCATCCAAGTACTTACTCAGGCTGCCCTTTTAACCAAGCCTTCCGAATCCACCATGTTCTCTGACAAGGCGTTTCACAGATCTACTGCCTGTCGCTTCAGGAAAAAAACAACCAACCAACCACCAAAAAAACCCAGCAAACAACCAACCTCCCCCCAAAAAACACCGACAAAAAAAAAAAAAAACAGCTCCTTTTGCTTGTTTCTGTTCATCAGTTTCATTTCCTCTCGTTTTGACTATATCTTACTGTTTTTATTTGTGATTGATTGCACTCTGTAAATAACAGATGACCTCTAAATTGAAGGCAGAGGAAATGCAACTCCCATTATTTAGTCTGCATCTTGTTCCTTTGCCCCGCAAATAGGATTTCGTATGTTTCAGAAGAGCCTTCTGAAAAGACTGGGCCTGTCATTCGTTTATATTGGGCAAGTTTCTTAAATTTATCTCAGTGCTTCTGACAGCTTTAGAGACAGGAAGGAATTTTTATTTATTTTCGTTGAACAATTCCCAGCATTTGAGCCTCATTTGCAGTCCGATAATAGCAAGCTAACGGATTGATTTAGCTGTTCTTTCTGGCTATGTGTTGAGAACTGTGCCATGTGTTCAGAGAGGATGAATTTCCTGGTTGGTTTATGGTGAAGATCCTCAGATCTTGTTCACTCTCCCAACATCGCAACCCCATACAATTAAGAGGTTCGAGCTGCGATTGTCTGTGAAAGCTCTGATGTAGGCTGAAGTGTGTTCTCAGTGGTGCCACCTATGAGCCAGTGAAGGTTGGGGCCCACTGGTTTTGGGGGGTGTCTTCTTCCTTCCCATACATGTCCTGATTTTTCTTTCTGTGCTAAAGGATTAGGTATGCATGAATAGAAAGAAAATTGTGTGAAGAAAAAATTTCCCTTTGGGATGGATTTTTTTTTTTTTTTTAATTTTTGGTTCTGGTCTGTTTTTACAGCACTCTTGTGGAGACACTGCAGTCGATGGACTTGTCAACTTTGAAACCTTTCCCTCCTGGACAGCCAGAAAAGTTTGCTTTGTTCTTGGATAAAGTTGTTGGTTTTCAATAAACAATACAGAGGAATAAAAATGTCAGAATAAAACCTTTCTCCTCTCCTAGTGAGGCCTTCCATACTTAAGAGTCCACCAACTGGGACAAACCTTCAGAGAAAATGTGTGTTAATATTAACTGACATTAAATAGTTTCCTGTTTAGTGCCAATTTAAAGTCATCTGGCTTTATGCTTAAAAGAGCACAGTGCCAACAAGGGGGGTGGTGGTGGTGTTATGAACTGTTTAGTTTCTTGGACAGATGGGTATTTACATCACAAAATCTGCAGTGAGTTGGTAATTCCAGTGAGGAGGACAAACTGAAGTGCTTATTAACAGGCACAGCATATACATAGTGGTCTCTTGACCATATTTACCTAGTGCTAGTAGAAAGAAGTTGTCCTTGATTCCTGTGATGTTCTGCAAATAAGCGGATGCCTTCAACTCTCATTTCATGAGTTTATAGAAGCACTGAAAAGATAATTTTAAAAATGAGACATTTAAGCCTCTCTAAAGGGAAAAGGTCATGTAGTGAATCTGGGTGGGAGAAGTCAAGTGCTGCAAACCTGCTGCCAAGCTGCCCGCCAACCGACTCGCCTGATTTTGGGGGATATACTCTCAAAGTAAAACATGGCCTATAGGAGAGGAACGGGGTTGATAATGCAATCAATCCATTTACGCGGTGTTATCCCATCATTACTTGGCTTGGACTTCTGTAAAGTGCAGTGTTTCCTATTTGATGCTGATCGGAGCACCCCGTTTGAAGTACTGAAATTGTCAACTGTGTTGGTGCTACCATCCATTTGTTTAAGTAAATATTTTGAAAAACAAAGGGGGTTTAAACTTAAAAATGTTCATGCAGGCTATTTGGTCTGTGATACTCTGTAATTGTATAAGTGCGTAGTTGGTGCGAATTGCCCTCTCTGCAAGTACATTATTTGTTTGTTGGGGTTTTTTTTGTTGTTTAAAACAAGGAAAAGAAACTCCTGAATCGGTGCATGTGATGTCCAAGTGCAATTTTTACTAGCAAGTTAAGTACACATAGAGGCATCCTAATCGAATCAAGCACGAGGGCTATACGTGGAATAAATCATGCTGCACGGTTGTGCAAGAGTGATTTTTGCCCATCCCCAAATACTTTATGAGGAGCAACTAAGATTTTTCACTTCCTTAACAATTTGTATGGAGCTGTTATTCCAAGTTTACGGCTAGCAGCTTACCTGCAGCCCGAGAGTGCGCGGGAATGTCACAGGAAATTTTGAATAACCATTTGGACTGATTTTTCCACTGGTTCTCTGCAGCCACGGGCACACCAAGCCATGACGCTGGACGGAGCTAGCTGAGCAAGGGCCCCCTTCTCTTCCCCAGCCGTGTCCGGGAGGAGACGAGAGCTGGGGGGCCCGGAGGGGAGCCCTGCGGCGGGACAGCTCTGGGGGCTCTTGGTGGGCACCTTAAAATGGCTGCTGCGGGGGGGGCACCGCTGGCGGCCGCCTTTTGGGACGGCTGGCAGGCCAAGGGAAGCGGGCCCGGCTGCGAGTGGGATTCGGGGACTCGTTCCGTGCTCGGCGCCGGCGGGCCGGGGGATGCCGGTNGCAGCGCCCCCCGCGGAGCGCCCGTCTCCCGCTTCTGCCCTCGCCGCCTCAGCCCTCGCCGCCCGGGGAAGATGCAGAAGGGCTGGAAGAAGTACTTCGGGCAGAAGTCCTTCAGCGAGGTGGCCATGGACGAGTACCTGGGCAGCCTGGGGCTGTACCGTAAGATGACGGCCAAGGACGCCTCCTGCCTCTTCCGAGCCGTCTCGGAGCAGGTGGGCGGCGGGGGCGGCCCCGGTTAGCGGTCCCGGGGGGAGCCGGGGCGCCTCAGGCCCTCGCGGCCGGGGGTGGGCGAGGGGTGCTCCCGGAGAGCCCTCCTGGGTGCCCGCCGCGAGGTGTCGTGGGCGGGGAGGGGTGCGGGGACGGGCGCGGGCGCCTGGGTCACTTGGGCTCTCCTCAGCTTCCAACCCCCGGTGTCTGTGGCCCTCTGCGGTGTCTCCTCTCCCTGTGTGAAGTGTTTTGTGGTGCTGTTAATCTTTAAATACGCCTAATGTGAAGCGTAAGTTAAACTGCGGTTTTCTGCTTGGTTCCTTCATAGCCTTTTATTTGTTTTTTTGTTTTTTTTTCCAGCTGTTTTCATCTCAAATTCATCACATGGAAGTTAGGAAAGCTTGTGTCCTGTTCATGAGGCAACACCAGCATAAGTTTGAGTCTGTAAGTAATGCGTGCGTTTGGTAGTTTTGTGTGCATAGTTAGGAAGTAAGGTGGGAGGGGGCGAGTGGTTTACCCATACATGTGCCCACGTAAACATACGCACTGCAAACATGTCATGCTTTGCCAGGCTGGGTGCATGTAAGAGGGGAGAAACGGCAGGGTGACTGCTTGCTTACCTTATTTGAGTTGCAATTGCACAAGTTTTATTTGTCTTTGTAATTCTGAAGTTCCTGAGAGCAAGTCACTGCTACCCCAGTAAGGTGGCGGTCATTTGCGTAGTATATTCTCTGTGGAGCAACCAATTCTACTACCAATTTAGTAGTAGAAAATGTGTAGGATTTTGGAGTAAGAAACGAACATCAAAAGATGGTGGAAAACTCCAGTGTGCGTTTAATTGTTGCATAAAGTCATGTTTTTTTGGGGTGGATTTTTGGTGGGTGGGTTGGTTGGTTTTGCATGTGGTGGTTTGTGTGGCAGTTGGTGTGGGTAGTTTTGTGTGGTGGTTTATGTGGCGTTCAGGTGTCTTTTGGGTTGGTGTTTTTTTTTTTTTTGTTTGGGTTTTTTTTTGGTATGTGTTTTGGGTTTTTCCCCTCTGTAATCACAGTTAAATGTTTAATCTAATCTAGGAGGGAGGTGAGTAACTGAATATTACTCAGACTCATGCTCTTAATTTTTTTAGGATCTCTTGGTATTTCCACACTGGTACCCCTAATCATTCCCATGTTCTAAGGCAGGGAACAGCTGAAGTCATACTCCCAGTCAGACCACAGCCCTTCAGAACCCCAAAATTATAGGAATTGGCAGACTAGCGCCAAGTTTGGTGTCTATGCCCCCAGCCCCTGCCCTGCTCCCTCCTGTTCAACATCTAGTAACGTATGGCATAGTGTTTAGGTTTAACTTTGCTTTCCAACTGGCTAAGTTTTTATATTTGTTTTCTTTTTTGCTTTGTTGAAAGTATGTGGAAGGATCATTTGAGAAATACCTTGAACGACTAGGAGATCCAAAGGTAAGACTGATCCAATACTTGTCAAGAGGTTAAAACTGGAGGAGGCTAGAACTGGAAAGTAATTAGGTGATAGTTTAAAATATGGTGGCTGGAGTAGCTGTTTTTTTTAGATAGACCCCAATCCTGGGGTCTTGTTTGCATAGGTAATACTATGGGTTTGTACTGAATATTCACATGTATAACAGTATTAGTTTTAGTGCGGAATTTATGTTGGTGCAAAGGAGCAATCTATGCAGACTGGACAGTAAAGCTGAGGCCTCTTGTCGGCCTTATTCATAATTGCAATTCTTCTCTAAGAAGGAAAGAGCAAAACACATGGAGTGTACCTCACATCAAATGTTTATCAGGCTTTGCAATTCCCTTGCTGCTGGTTTTACCCCCAGGTTTGAATACTAAAGTTCAAACTTTTACTTCTTTAGCTTTGAACCCATAAGTATGGTGAATGCAGCAGTCTGTGAAACAAATGTAGTATTTTTAATTAAAAAAAAAAATATATATCTTGAGTGATGTACTTAAGAGTCACTGCCAGAACTAGCTCCTTCTTACTCAGTTTGGTAATCACAGCCATCCCATGTTGCAGACTTTTTTTTCTCTTCCCCTGAAAATCCTAAGATCTCAACTCTTAAAGCATTAATTGTTTTAACAAACAAACATGAGTTCAATTAGGTATTTTAATACTGCAGAGAGCTAGAATAGAGTTCTCAGTGTTGAAGAAGCCTCTGCTATCTCATGTAATCTCATAATCTTGCATAGGAAAGTGCTGGCCAGCTGGAAATGAGTGCTTTATCAGTGATGTACAAGTAAGTGTCTCTTTCTTAAGTTTCACTTTCTTAAGTTTCACTTTGTTTTGGACTTGATGGTGTTTGGGTTCTGGCCCCAGAACCTTTTATTTGTCACTGAGATACTAACCTGTGAAACATAGTGAGAAATGCTACCCTAACAAACTTATTTAAACTGACATGTGAATGGATGCCATCACAGCCCCTGTTCTCCTAATGTGGATTAAGGGGAGGGTCAGTTTCCAGCAATGTTTATTTGTTATCTTTTTGCTAATGTTAAACTCTGAAGCCAGGTGTTTCCTTCTAGTGGCTGAAGGACGGAAAACGGGAAAAAACAAGTGTAGTGGAAACAGTGTGGGATAGTTACTAGCATGACTAAAATTCATATAGTTGTTCTTGAAAGCTCCAGTAGTGAGGTGTACTTGCCCCACTTGGTGCGTAAACCATGATAGGTAGCATAAGCTACTGTGATAGGTTTCAAAGGTAGTGTAAGCCTGCACAGGTGCTGCTGTCTTGCTAATAATGCTGCTGTCCTGTAACAATCAGTCTGGCTCTCCAGTGGTAGAAGGAAGAACTGTTCCTTTGCAGGTTCATTCTGTTCTAGTACTAAAGGAACAAACTGAAGTTTTGCAAGAGTTACTAGTTCCCTGTACTAAGGTTCTAGTCCTTTTGCAGAGAGAGTTGGACTTAATTGTCTTAGTGTCTGAGCAGCCTGCCATAATCCTAAGTACTTGACCTAATCTGTGACTAAATAAAATGGCCTTTCCCAGATGTTTTGGGGTTTTTTTTTCCCCCTAAGACGAGTGGTGTTTGCTCATCTAGCTATTGCTGTATGGTAGCATTCATTTATCAGGAAAAGCATTCTACTTGATTTTTCTGTAAACCAACAGTGGATTCTCTAAACAGCTCCCTGCAAACTTCTTCATAGCATGGTTCTACTAAGAGCGTGCTCTTTCAAGTCTTGTTTTTCCTCCGCTTACCTAGGCGAGACTTTATTCTGTATCGGTACCCTGGAAAGCCACCCACTTATGCTACAGACAATGGCTTTGAAGACAAGGTGAGAAGTGGGGCAATTTCCTACCCCTGCCTCCTAGTTACCTCCAGTCCTGATTAGTTGTAAAAACTTGCCACTGGAGTTGAGCTCTTGTAACTCCAGTGCTCTTCCGTACCTGAACAAAACCCCAAAGCTGACTTCAGCTCATGGAAAAAGCACAGTATTTGCACATCAGTTAATTATAGTAGCTTTGCTTCTTGTTTGAGGGATGGGTTGTGTGCTGTTCCCCTGCCAATCTTTTTTGTTACTCCAGGTCATTATTGGAAAGAAGTTTAATTTTGGCAGGAAAAGGTAACATCACAATTCCAGAATATTCTTTCACATTTCTGAAATCTCTTTGGGTAAAAACACTTCCCAGTGGGAATTTGACTGAATTGAGAGGGTAGAATGAAATATCTGGGTTGAGTTGAAGAACAGAACAAGATATATTTATCATATTGGTAAGGAGAAAGTGTTGTCCCCCACCTTCAGTACCTCTCTTCCTGAAGCTGGATGAGGTCTGCAGTTTTTGTTCCTGAAAATAAGTTAATGGGAATGAATTAATGTAACAAACTGAGTCAATTCTGTGACATACAAATCGAGACCAGTTAAGAATGGGAGCAATGGAACAGTGTGTCTACACAAGAATTGCCACTTGGGGCAAAAAGAAGGAACATCAAGGAGAAATACTTTGCGTTACCTCCCATCTGACCCCTCTTGTTTGTTCTGCAGTCATGTAGATGTGCCTACACAATTATGGGGCTAGTACAGGCATGATGCCAGTCAAGGTGCTGCGGTATGGATTTCAGTATGGGCTATTATATTTGCCAAAGCAGCTAGTCTGCTCTGAAATCTGTGCTGCTGCAGCTGTTCTTCTTTCTTGGTTAGTATTACTCTCTCTGTTTACATGCACTACTATTTTATCTTTTTTTTTCTGTGTAGTTTCCTATGTAGCTTAATCTAATTCCAAAATGAGCTAACTTTAAAAATCAAGGAATATGGTCTAAATGTGTGTTTGTCCTGGAAGGCTTTACCACCCGAGCTCTCATTAAGTGTTGGCAGCTGTCTGTCATTAGACTGCATGTACAGGCAGCAGCTCTTTCTGGTGTTGCTCATTCTCACCATGAGATGAGAGCTTGTGTTGGCAGAAGACAGTACATGCTGAATTAAGAGCCCTGGCATCCCAGCTCCTGCTGGTTCACTGGGAAGCATCCTTGCAGGCAATGTGCTGACAGCTGCCTAAGGGCTTCTGCCAGTTGCAGTTGGCTGTGGTCACATGCCAGGATGGGGTTTGATGGTATATGTTTACTTGGTGTATCAATTCATATGTTGCAGAAAGCATGCATCTTCAAAAGGCAGCATAATATTGCTTATTAAAAGCAAGGCTTTTAATAGGGCTAGAGAAGTAGATGCTCTCCCAGTCCCTCAGGTAGGGAAAGGTGAAATGTGCCTTTGATACTTGGACAGTGTATCTCAGGGGTACTGCATTTAATGGCTTGTATTTATCGTACCTCTTAAACAATTGGTGGTTTCAGAGGTAAGCTGGAAACAAACTCTTATTTCATGTTTAATACAGCACTACGTACAAACTGATAGTTTTTCTTTTTATAATAGACAAACTTACTTAGAGATTTCACCTAGGATTCAGTTTTAAGCTGATTTTACAGCTTTTTCATGTTTAAATTGAGAATATTGATTGTCGTCTTGGTGAGTTGGTGTCAACTGTAGAATGAAAGAATAACGTCGTCTTGAGCTGGGATATCAAACAGAAAGAGTTAGGTNTTTTTTTTCTCCCCCCCCCCAGGTTTTACTGTGTTGTTCTGGCAACGGCCATTATGACTCTGTGTATGCAAAACAATTCCAGGAAAATGCTGCTATTTGCCAGGGTAAACTTGAAATCATTTTTCTGTGGAAGAGTATGATGTGTTTTCATATGTTTTTAGGCAGTATTTGTTTTGGTTTTCAGGGGTGGGGTGGAAAGAGCTGAAAGCTTGTTTGTTGTATATTAATATATACATACACTCATTGTTCTATCTGTTAAGTGGGATGTTGGACTAAATGACTTCAGAAGTCCCTTCTTCCCACCGGAATTACTTTATGATCCTCTCCTTAATTGAATTTAATATAACTAGTGCCTTGTAACAGTAGATAGTATCTTAAGATATGCTTACCTTGAAAATTGCAGCAGTTCTTATGGGTCTGGTATTATCTTAATTTGGCTTGAGCTTTGTGTTGATTTGTTCAGCTGTATTATATGAGATCCTATACAAAGATGTGTTTGGCATGGATGAGGAAGAATTAAAGTCTGCAGTTGAGGTGTTTCGAAGTGGATCCAAGAAGAACAGAAACAGTGGCTCTGCAGGGATTGAGGATGCAAATTTTGATTGTCTTCATGAAAAAGTATCCAGAAATCCATCAGAAAAGAGGTAGTATTTTGCGAATGGGATGCGGTAAAAGGGAAGCAAAAAAAAACTAAAAACCTTGCAAAGGGCAACTTTTCCAAGTTTCTTTGAATGTTCATGGGGTATTAATTCTTTTTCCTATGTCATGACACAAGTGCAAAGCTGAAGTGTATTGTAGAAGAGAGTGTGCTTTCTTTGGAGCTGGGAAGTGTCACATAATTGAACATCCTCTGCTGGTGGCTATGTTATAATTGTGTGTTACTCTGTAAAATGACAGCTTGTTTGTAAACAAAATTGTTCCTTATGTCATCAGAATACCTTTGTTTTGGGAGAAACTTACTACTCTTACAAGCCTGTATAGCTCTGCAGGGGCAATAGTGTACTGAGAAAATGAGCTCTGCTTTATTTTCTTGTTTGTCCTTTTTTAACAGAATCATACCCCAGATGAACAATTAAATGGTGGCATTATCCAAGACTGTTTGATCACTGGATGAGGGGAACATACAGAATGTACCTATAGAAACCCTCATATCCTGTGTTGTTCAAGTCACTAGAAAGGCTTGAGGGATGCTTCTGATGGTTACTGAATCCTTGCAGATTACATTGGTTTGATAGGACTTAGAACAGGTTGTCTTGTTGTACTTGACGGTGTGAGAGTTTAATCAGCCAGTGCGATCATCTTCATCCTTTCCCAGTGCATGCAGTAGCCCTTATTAGGAGTGGGTGTTGGAACAAGTAAAGGTCATGTTCTTGAAACTAGGAAAGGGGTTGTCCTGTACTGCATCGCAGCCATGGCTAGACTTTAAGGCAAAATCTACCACTTGATGGCACCATGGTGCTTTTTCAGATTGTATGAACAGTTGGTTGATTTTAGTCCTGGCTAGAAATTATGCATTGTATCTTTTTTAATCTTATTTTCAATTACTTAGAGTGGACGACTGGGAAGGCAATGATGCTGACAATCCACAGGAAGATAAGTTCAAACAATGCATTGAAGAAGAAAAGGTTGGTCAGTTAGGGAAGAATTCCTTATGTTTTTTTTTTTTGTTGTTGTTGTTGTATGATGTTACCCTTGTTAGGGCTAAACCCCTTTTCCCGCTTTTAAAAAATGACTCTGAAAAGTGGGTGGCTTATTTTTCCATCTTTTTGTCTTTTGGTTTTGCCCTTGAGTTTCTATTAAATTGGATAAGCCTTTTTCCCTTCTGCGATTCTCTTATTCTTCTTTAGATAAATTCTTCTATTTTTTTTTGTTCCCCCCATCCCCTCATGACTGAGCTTAGCAGATCTTTCCTGGTCTGCTGTTTGTTTTTCCCAGAAATGGTGTAAATCTGTTCACCTTTGTTTTGAACACAGTATAAATCACTTTGGAACACTTTTAGAAGCTCTAGAGAAACCTGTTTTCACCTATAATAACTGAAATTCCCACCAACTTTTGAAGCCATGGCTTCACTAGTCTGGTTAGATTCCTTTGGTTCTTTTTGAGTCAAGAACATGCCAAATGTTACTCTTGAGCCTGTTCCTAACTGTTTCAAAGTCTGTTTGCTCAGCTTCTGAATGCCTATATATGTTTTCATATTCTTGAGCTTTAGCTTTTAGGCAAATATACTGGAAGTGAAAATTTTGGAAAATAGTGTGTGTACATCTTAAAATGGTCCACAGATCGTGGGAGGATGGAGACTATGCTGAACACATTAAAAGCACTTGTTAATGCTCTATTTCAACTCTGGGTTTAGCCTCCAGAAAATCCATCAAAGATGCCTGTTCCTTATAAAGTGCTAAAGGCACTGGACCCTGAGATCTATCGAAATGTGGAGTTTGATGTTTGGCTGGACAGCAGAAAAGGTATCTTTAAAAAGGGGGGAAAAAACCAACTTTCTGTACTAGGCTGTCACCTGTTTCTTCACAGCTGAAATGTGAAGGATACTGGTTAACCCAGAAGACAGTTATAGGTAGTAAATCTTCTGGCTAGTAACTGGTTTCTTGGCTTCATTTCAAAGTATGAAATGCACTGCTTCTGACACTATAGTGGTCACAAGGTTACTATAAATCTGACCTCTGCTACTTATTGACTGTAGTACAGGAAGTACAAGGACTCAGAGTACAGAACTGTGTTGCCATTCTGTTGTATTGGACATCATTCAAATTCGAGAGTTTTTTGTTGCAGCATGTGTGGAAGGACTTCTTCCTTTTTAAAGCATGATTTTGGCTTCAGAGTCTAACAATAATGAAGACCTCAAATGTGGCATTGAGATCTGCCAAATGAGATGAGTTTTCTCTTGCTTCCCAGCTCTTCTGGGCTTGAACATTCTGTAGAGATTTCATGGTCTTCGTGGCTTGGGATAAGTTACTGCTTTCTGGCATACACTATGGCTGATCTGTAAAGCCAGAGCTTACCAAGATAGATAAGTTTTGAAGTGGTGCTTGATGTCTGACCTGAAGTATTTTGCATACTGAAGAATTCCAGCCTTTTACAACTGTGTAACCAATAATGAGGGTCATTAAAATTCTTGGAACAGAGTATAGTAACTAATTATCTATGTAGAATACTGATGTACAGAGAATCCAGGCAAGGAATGGAGAAAAACCTACTGAAATCTAGCAGCAAGGAGAGTTTAGGCAATGTTAGTTTTTCCTGGATAACGTCTCATTTTTGCCACGTGCCACTAGTACTCTGGCAAGACAAGACATCTCCAACATTTTAGTACCAATCCTGGTATTAAGTGCAGGATTAACTTGGTACCATCACAAAAGACATTGTAGTATTGAAGTAGTAGTGATACTTACTGCATTATCTGGATATTATTGATCTCCTGTGACTTAGCCTGGTTATGATCTGCTATAAGAACATCTACAGTTACTTCACCATTACTTTGGAAATGTTCAGATATGCGTAGGAAATATTTAACTCAATCAGCCTATAATTTCTAGTTCGATGCTTTCATGAAGTACTTGTAGGATACATGAAGAAAGAACAATAGTTTAAAGGCTTTTTCCTTTTTATTTATTTATTCATTTATTTTTAGAGCTTCAAAAAACTGACTACATGGTGTTTGCTGGGAGACAGTACTATTTAGGAGACAAGTGTCAGGTTAGTACTCAAAGGAGACTCAGTTATGATAAATTATTAAAACTGCTTTAAATGGAGTATGGTAAGCCATAAAATCATTTGACTTAATAGAATTTTCCAAGGCTTTTCTTGTTCTTTTTCTTGTAGCTATTAATCTGACTTTTATTTCATTTCTTTCTAAAATCTACCTTTAAACATCGGGTAGCGTGAAGGAAAAGCTGCTTGGAAATTCATTGCGAACCAGTGATACACATTCTGTGAGCATGGAAGCTCCAGACCGAGAGCTCAGAATGCACAGGGTGTGCATTTGAGAGAGTTGTCTATTAGATTTTCACTGGGGGTCACCAACAAGTCTGGACAGTCTTCCACTTCTTAACAGTAATGCGGCAAATATTTTTATAAAATAGAAAGGGAACAGCTGAAAAGGGAGGAGTAGCATGATCTGGCCAGGAGATACTGAAAGGGAAGTCAGCTTTCTTTGTATTCCAATGTTGTATGTAGTAAGGGCATATTTTTTATCACTGAGGTAGTGCTGATGATTCACTCCGTGACTTTTTTTTTTTTCAGCACAGCTTTCCTTTCCAATTTCCTGTGTTATCTTCTGTTCTCCTCAAGTTCTAAAATAGTGGTCTTCCTTGGTACTTATCTGCTTGGCACACTGTATAAAAATAAGTTAGAAAGCAGGTATCTTCTTACCTCCCAGTCACTCAGAAGACTGTTTTTTGGGGGATTTCTTTCTTTTTTTTTTTTTACTTCCTCCCTGAAGTTAGTACAGTGGTCTTTATTTTGCCTGCTATTTTGAAGACTATTTTTGCCTGCTATTTGAGACTCCTGGGCCACGATCAGCTAGGAACAGCCTTTGCTGTTAGTGGTTTGTAGACAGTATTCTGAATCCCCTGATACAGTTTGGCTTTTTTTTTTAGGGCTTCCCTTCTTCTCTCTCCAGGTGCGTCTGGAGCCTGGAGGTAGGTATTACAATGCTCATATCCAGGAAGTTGGACAGGATGGCAACACGTTGACTGTATTCGTTGAGGAGCTGGCAGAAAAGTAAGCAGTCTGGTGATGACTTCATGTTTGAACTCTTTCTGGTTGAGTTTGTATATTCACAGATGCTTAAAATAGGATTGTTCAGGTACTTTGAAAAGGAGACCTAGGCTTTTTCATATAAAAGTGAGGCTTTGCTTCATTGTTGGCTATTGCTCTTCAAATAGAATGTTGCAAGAAATTCCTCTCTTGGATTTCTAGTGACCAAAATCATTATTGTAATACTTTCTGTGAAATCTTGCTGCTCGCTCTTCTCTTGAATGTGAAAGTGGTCTTTGCAGTTTGGGTTTAATTCATGGATAGCAAATTACCTTCTGCTGTTGGTTTCTCTGGAGTTTTGATGTTGTATCCAAACAACTAATTAATTGGCACTTATGGTGAGTCTAATCACTTTTTCCACCTTGCTGTTCAAAGCATTCACTCTTCTGCAAACCTAGAATTCAGCTTGATGGCATATTGCAAAAACTTTGTGTTGTCACTTGCTTTCAGGTGTACCACTGGAGGCATACAAATGCAGAGTAGAAAGACTTGACCCAGCAAGTCAATAGTGTTGAGACTAAATCCTAGCTAGCCTTTTTTAATAAACAAGTAACAGTTATGTGTGCTTGGTGTCAGAGGAACGTTTTGTTTTGGCTTTTTTTTCCGCCACAAGGTCCCTACGCTGTTAAGTTTGTGGGGTTTTCTGTTTTGTTCTTAGTGTTGCTTCATTTTATATCGTTGTGCAGTTATGCGCAGTGTATCCTAGTGGCACTCCTAACATCGGTGTTCTTTGTGTAGGCATATGGTTCCTTTGGCAAACTTAAAACCAGTGACACAAGTGGCGCCTGTCCTTGCTTGGAATATGGTTCCCAGCCGAAAAGGAGGAACCTATCAGAAAATAACAGGTGGATACTTCTCAGGAATAGGTTTGTACAAGGTTTCCAGAAGCATTCCTTCTCTTGGGGCAGAGGGGAGTGGGGGGAGACACTCATGACAATTTTAACAGTAGCAATCATTCTATGTTGGAAGTGACTTAATTCAGCCTGTGATATAAAACTTGGTCACTGCAGGGGTTTGATGTAAAGTGATCCTTCAGACAGAAGGATGAATTTGCCTTTGCAAAAGAGCAAATCCATTGAAAATACATAGCAAAGTGAGCATTGCTCAAAATTACCAAGAATAATTCTGGCACTTGAGAACTATGTGTAAAGACTGGGTCTGTGAACCAAAAGGCTTGTCTGATTTGGCCTTAGCAGAGATACATGGACAGACTAGGGCTTCCCCAGCTAATTAAATATGAATTGTATTTGTTTAATTTGGAGAATATATATATTTTTTTAACAAATAAATGCAGCCTTCATAAAGAGATTTTGACACTGAGTGTACTGGTTTGATCAGCTGAAGTTGGGAAGGTATTCACATGTGAGATGACTGTATTCTGGTCATAATTTAGAATGCCCACTTGAGCCTTCAAAATACAGGTATGAAGTTTGCATACTTAAAATGCGCTGGGATAGGCCACTGGCTGCTTCTTTTCTGTGTGTCTGAATATTGACCTTCTGAAATGATAAAGAGAACATAGTTCTGAAGTCAGCTGCTTAAGGTGTAACTCTGTCTTTTCTGTCCTCAACTGAAATTGCAGAAATGGATATGAAAACACGGAAGCGAATGCTTAAGAAAGTTCGTGGAAAGGAAGTCTTTATGACTGTGGCTTATAGCAGGGGTCAGCCAGTTCTTCCACCCCGACTACAGCACAGTGTTCCTCCGGGACGCTCTCCTCCAGTTCACTGCTCACAGGGTGGTGGAAACATGGCACCTTACGAACACTATCATCCTCAGAATCCTTCTCAGAGACATAACCGTGGATTTGGGATGCCAAGGTACGAAGCCTTGAGAACTTGTCTGAGATCACCACTTGTTTTCTATTTGTTCTTGCTGCAGATTAGTTAGGGAAGAGTTTGCTATGTAATAGGTAAAACTACAAATGAGTTCCATCTGAGCAGCACT
>VZSZ01004488.1:0-47842 GCA_013398815.1 Ibidorhyncha struthersii | reverse complement strand
TTGATGAGCTGGTCACACCTTTCCTCAGCATCAGCCAAGCTATCTGCTTCCTACAATAGAAAGAATTCTTGAAGTTTTTCTTATCACTACCTGTATCCTTTAATTTTTCACTAATTCAGTTTTGTTGCTTAGAATATTAGATATGATATAATCTGTTTCATATTTTTCACTGAAGTGATGTGTCACAGTGCAGCTCTATACAGAGTCACATTATTTTCTAGTTTTCTCTACTGACCTTTGCCTCAGTGACCATTGCTAAGTACCCTGTTCTTGTGAGGATTTGGAACCCAGCATCCTGACTCACAAGGGAAATGCTTTTTCAGAAAAATTGAATCTACTCAACTACAAGTTTATTTTCAGGATAAAGATGTCTCTCATGCTTTTCATCATACAATGAAGCCTCTGAAATGGTGGGAATTCTTTCACGCCTCTGTTTACTCGCATTCCTATTAGAATACTTCAGACAACATTTTATTTAGAGTGTGACCATATGGTCATGTGTACTTCACATATATATACAATTTACATGCTGTATGTATCTACATGCAGTTTTGTAAACTTTAGATATATACATTTTATATATATACTTTCTGTGTAGATATATAATATACATTTATATTCAGAAATATGTTTACACATAGATATATGATATCCATGTCATATATATGTTTCAATTTTTTATATATTTTATATACACACGTATACTTTTATTGAAGATATCTTCTTTTTTACATTGAGTCTGTGGGGATGTAAGATTGAAATCTCTCCAATCCAAATCACCTGCCAGGGCCTCATAGAGGACAGTCTTATGTTTGGCCCTTATTAATAATTTTGAGTTTCATCATCGTTGCTGTGCAGATTAATCTGTCCTATTTGATTCTGTTCTTTGGAAGGTATGTTTGATCTTCATTTTCTACTAACAAAGAAGTATGAAGTGCACTGATAGTACTCACTCCCTGCACTTGGAGCTGCAGGTCATTTTTCTCCTGCAACAGGGCAACCATTTTCTCCTCCAGCTCCTTCCTCTTTGCCTCAGACTTTGCAAGCTCTTCCTTGGTTTTCTCAAACTCTTGTTTCATGTTGGCCATCTCCTTCTCAGATTCTGCACTCTTCAGCAAGGGCTTGATCTTGAAGAACAGCTTCATCCAGGGCCAATGCTTGACATTCATGAATGCACGAATGTTGTACTGGATGCAGAAGATGGCCTCCCTGAAATGCAAATCAAATAAGGTGACTAAATCACAGAATCACAGAGTAGTTGAGACTGGAAGAGACCTCTGTAGGACATCTTGTCCATGCCTCTGTGCTCAAGCTGTCACCTAGAGCAAGTTGCCCAGGACACAAAGGAAGAATTGTCATTGTCATGCCTGCAGAAACAATGGACAATGAGATGAACGTAAAGAAGAATGTCTACCTCCTCTCCACCATTCTCTGGTACTCCACTCTCATCAGGAAGCCCCTGCACCTGGCTTGTGTACGAGTCATGAGCTATGCCAACTTCTCATCCCTCATCTCCTCCAGGAGACCTATCAGACCAGCTTTGAAGAACACCTTGAGAAAGAGGATGACATAAGACATCACTATTAGGTCATCAAAACACAAACAGATTACATTTCCATAGGGATTACTGTTAACAAAGTCATTGTGACTTTATGAAAACGGGAAGGCGATATTTTTATTTTCTCTAGTTCTCTAAATTGACTGTAACCACTCGTACTATCACACCAATATACTCACAAACATCAGTGTGTATGTGTCTAGGCAGTCTGAATGGTATGACTTGTCCAATACACATAAGACAACGAATTTCAGCTACCAATTACTTACTACATCCTCTAGGTTTATCTTGATTGGCAGTCAGCAACTGGTAACTTTTATCCCTTTTAGGAATCAATGACTTTGCAGAATGTTCTTTCACCTCAGAATACTGCTTCGTATTTCACAAAACTCAGGGAATGTTGCTGTCCATTTTCTTTCATTTCCCCATTTTCTGTATCTTTTGGCTGCAGTCTTTCTGTTGTCATCCTACTAGTTAACAGGGCATAGACTGTCTGCTGATGGAACTACCCTGTGCTCTTGGTGCATGCTACATCTTCCTGCTACTAGTTACAAATGCTACCACTTTCACTGCTGGCAAACATATCCTTCGTTATTTATGCATGCTGTTGCTTTATTCCTTGCACTGATTTTGTTTCTAGTGCTTTTATGTATGTACATTTATATTTCATTCATACCTATCTTAATAGTTTTGTAACAAATCTCTGTATTTTAACCAAGTTGTACTTGTACCTTGGTGTGACCAAATTTACATTGGGTGTGATCAATGGCAATGGATCCAAGGAGCTTCTCAAAAGCTTTCTTGCTATCCATGAACTGTCCCTCTGGGACAGCACTTGCATTCAATACCCTGTATCTGTAGGGAAAAACAGAATGTAAGAATATTCTTATTACCCAAGTCAACTTTTTTTTTTTAAGACAGGTTTGCTGACTTCCCAGTATGTCAGGACAATGTCTTGGCTGAATGTTGACTGATTTTTTTGAGACATTGCTTTATTAAATAGGGATACATTTTCTGAGCAATGTGAGAAACTTTTGCTACAGCTTACCCATTATAATTCTACGTGGAGTAGATGATACTACAATATCCTTGACAGTAAAATAATTGTTAAAAAAAATGGGAACATGTTATAATGAATGCATTATTTAAATAACTAAAATATACAGGTTGCAAAAAAGGTACATTAGTTTGGAAACTGAGCTATCTGGGAATGGAAGGAAACCTGGCACACCATCTAATCTGTGTCTAAGTAATCATAAAGCTATCAGGGCCCTAAAGACACTTAATGGCCCTGACCAGCCTCACCTAGGGCCTCCACCATGGGCCCATAGGCTCCATTTCATCTTAGGCCTGAACTCATAAGTTTCTTGTATCAGTTACATCACAGCTGTTTTCCAGCCCAGACTCTGGCCTTGCTTTCTTGATGGACCTTGGACCTATATTCTAGGTAGTTGTTTCCTCCATGGAGCTCTTGTACAGATACTGTAGCTTTGTTTCCAGTGCTGTCTCTAGCCCCATCTCCTGCTGCTCCTGACAGGACTACCAGGATGTCCCCTGGATCTGGTTCAAAGCTTGCCTTGACTGGGATTGTCAATGGACCCCTTACCAGTTCCCATCTCTGGCTACTGTGTTCAGACCCTGTTGAGGGTATGCCCTGAGGTCACCTTCAGCTTCCAGTTCTTCTCCTAGGGAGCAGTTGGCCATTGTTGCTCCCTGATAATTGCTTATACAGATTCCAGCTGTTCTTGCAACAATGTCAGGACTTTTCTAGGGAGGATACCAGTATGTCCTGTTTGCTTTCAATGAGTCATGTAATACTATCAAAAGAACAGGTGAGACATAAGGTGCTGAGTAAAGACAACAAAAAGATCTACAAAAGAGATATCAATGTCATAACATGGCCCTAAATTGTCCCACCACGGTAAAGTTGCATAGACTTAGCTATAATAAGACAGTATGCCAGAGAAACCTGACCTCTGTTTGAAGTCAGCATAGAGAACTCTGCTGGGAAATCCTTTCCTGCAAATTCTGATCCCTTCCAACACGCCGTTGCACCGAAGCTGGTGTAGCACCAGTTCATGCTCCATGACACCTAACAATTCAGAGCACAAGTGAATATTGTAGATTGCAACATAGAGATCTTCAGTATCACAGGAAAATCTGTATATACTTGAGGCCTTTACCGGGTGTTTTTTTTTCATTGGGGATGATGCATCTCAGAAAATGTGGGTGAGTGCTGCGCAGATTGGTCATCAGCTTGTTTAAGTTCTCCTGAAGAATTATGAACAAAAGTTTATATTAGTAAATGTTTTTTTATGCATTCACCTTTACAGTAAAACTGCTACAATGCCATCAAACTTGCTGGAATCATATAGACAGTGCATTTTATGAATACTGTGATAAAATAAAATGTAAAATATGTTGCCATTTTGCTCTGGAAAGCTCATACAGTGCTAATGACATAATTTTATCTGAAATATGACTGTATTTAATATCTTTCACAAATTCTATTCTAAATAAAGAGTTAATCTGAGTGAAGATTGGTATTTATTCAAAAAGCCTATTGCCTGTGCTCCCTGTGGAGCCAAGTGTGAAAGATGTTTTTTTAATATGTGATTCAGAGATAGGCACAAAGACAGTAGAGGAGAATGACACAATAGACTCCAGCTGTGATGCGAAGCCTTGCAAACTGAACAGCTATCAGTAATATCCCCCCTGCCTCAAATCACATCTGAGAGGGCAAATTCCCAATTTTTTTAACCTGTATTAAAAAAAGGTATTTTTTCTATGTAAGTCATGTTTTTGAAAGGCCAGTTTTTGCAATGATTGTGGACACCAAAACAGAATAAAAATCAGTGTCACAGAGGCTACCAAGTTTATCTTGGAAAACTCAGAGTGACTGTTCCTGGAGCCCAGAAACACATGCCCATCCACGGGACACCATCCAGGAGAAACTGAACAAGGATACCAAGAACAGAATAAAAGCAACTCAGGAAGAACTAGCTCATTTGAAGAAGGGAGCCCTAATGTGAAGGATGAGTTTGTGGTCCTGAATATCTGCAGGGAAGAACAGCAGCTTCACCTGGGACAAGCATATGGAAAAGCCAGGCAGGAAGGCCCAGGCTTGAGAAAGAACTGTGTAAGCCTCTGACTTGTTAGCAGTCTAGAGCTCAAGATACGGGGATATTTCACATATACCAGACTAACTCCTACAGTATGCAGATGATATGGTAAGGGTTGTCCTGGTTTGAGGTAAAACAGGACCAGTTTTGTTCAGTAACTTTGCTCCTTAGCTGGGCCTCTTCTAACTACTGAAACTAACAGCATATTGTGCAGGCAATGTTCACTCCCTCAGAGTGATAAGACCAATGTTTATAGCTGATGCCCAGGCATATTATGCGGGAGATGCTCTTGCTTATATTTATCACTGTAACAGCCAAGGCCAACCAGCTTTGTTGTTTGCCACGTTGGAGGGTCAGAAGCGGAAAAGCGCAGTGGGGTCCCACCTGCAGGGAGGAGCGGACAGGCCAGGTGACCCAAAACTGACCAACAGGGTATTCCATCCCATCTGCATCATGCTCAGTATAAAAGCTGAGGGTCAGATCCCTCTCGCTCTCTTGCTCTCTCGCTCTGTCGCTCTCCTGCTCTCTCGCTCTCTCGCTCTCTTCACTTCAGTCGTCTGCCTTTGGTCCCGATCCTGAAGGCAGACCTGGAATCCAGTTCCCGTCTGCCACTGAGTCCAGCCTGGGACCGCCCCAGTGCCAGCCAGTGTCATGATTGTCATCTTGGGAGCTTGATACGGTTTCGTATATATTTCATTACTTCCTTGTATGTTATTATTATCTTATTAAAGTAGTTTAGTTTCTTCTAAACTCTTAAGTCTCTTTTTCCCTCCTCTGCCTCTCTTTTTGAAGAGGGGTAGAGGGGAGCATCTGTCGGTCCCATCTGGGGTCCCCCACGTCCCCAGTGGCTGATTTGGCCTAAACCACAACAAGGGTGAAGAAGTCATTTAACCAGAAAGTAAAAACAATATAATTACAAGACTATATTTCACCTTGAAATATGGAGAAGAGGGAAAGAAGGCTTCTAGGCTGTATAAGACAATTTTATTATGATAGCTGACAACATCATTGTAAATCAGGGGATAATGGGATAAGCTCTGTATCCACTGCAACAGAGGTTAAATGACATGATGGACTTCCTTGCTATAAGAACATCAGTCAAGAACCCTAAAAAACTGTAACTACAACTTACCAAATGAGAACCAAGAACTACTAAAGATAAGAAATTTGGTACTTACCCAGAAAAGAGCTGAGACAGTCTGGAAAGAAGAACCCTTCTTCTTGCTACCCTTCTTGCCACCACCACCTTCTACACAGTTAAAAAAATATATATTTTAAATTTTAATTTGTGACTCTCCCTGTACATTGCGCATGGATGTATCTAAAGATTTATAGAACTGACCTGCCTCTCCACCATAAGAGGCGAAGAGTAAGGCCAGTGTCTTCACAGATGATTTCTGGTACAACCCAATGACAGTTTCATTCAGGGGGTCCTTGTTCTTCTCCAGCCAGCCAGTGATGTTGTAGTCCACCGTGCCAGCATAGTGCACCAGGGAAAAGTGGGCCTCAGCCTTGCCTTTGGCAGGCTTGGGCTTCTGGAAGTTGCTGGACTTGCCCAGATGCTGGTCGTAGAGCTTGTTCTTGAAAGAGGTGTCAGTTGCCTTGGGGAACATGCACTCCTCTTCCAGGATGGAGAAAATGCCCATGGGCTGGAAGAAGGCAGAAGAAACACAGAGGTCAAATTGGCCTTTTTACACAAAAGGGGCTGGGTTTATCTCAGTAGAGTATGAAATCATAAATAATGAATGTAATATCAGTAAGACAATACTGCTGTCTCTTTTCACATCCAAATACTTACCAGGCTCAGTGACTGGTGGAAATTCACATTATTTGTGTCAGAAAATTTGAAAAATAAAGTAAAAAATGCCATATTCACAAAAACTCTTAGTCAAAACAGCTCACAGTGTATGGATATGTCTTAACAAAAGTGCTCTTTGCTCAAGATCCTCCTAGTCACTGAATGCCAGGTCCTGTAACAAACTTGACTGCTCTTTTATTGCTCCAATTGATGCACATGAAAGGATGACTGTCAACTGGAAGTTGTGAAGTTCCATCTTTTATATTGCAAATACTAAAAAAAAAAAAAAATGCTATCTGCTGTTGTAGCTGTACTGCTGGGCAGAAATTAATCTATCAGAGATTAAGAGGAACTTGCAGTTAGTGGAAACTAAATCTAGCTGTTATGAAAGAATACTGTTATTGCGAGCTTTGCAGTGTTTTGGCTCTTGAAAATAGATCTCTACAGAGCTCCTGCCATGAAGATATTGAAAACCCACAGATAAAATAAGCTACGTATTCAGGTATTTTGAATAAGCAAAACAATGTTTAGATGTGAATGTGGAAGCGTCCTCTGAAAACTGAGGCCAAGTAACTATAGAATTCCCAGATGCATAATGCACCTGATCAAGAAGGATACCTTCTCAATGAGCTCAATGCAGGCAGCCAGGTCCACCCCAAAGTCAATGAATGTCCATTCAATTCCTTCCTTCTTGTACTCCTCCTGCTCCAGCACGAACATGTGGTGGTTGAAGAACTGTTGCAGTTTGTCATTGGTGAAGTTGATGCACAGCTGCTCAAAGCTGTTGAACTGCAAAACACAGACAGATACAGGTATTTTTGAACTGTGTTCCTAGTCCTATAAAACAGTGAGTTTTACTTCATTACTTTCCAGCTCTGACTAGATCTATGGTTAGATCAGCTTATAAATCATCTGTAGCACTGTTCTACAGTAACTTTCCTGTAACAAGCTCAGCAGCCTGATCTGTGATTTACTTAACAGCTATATCTAGTGGAAAGACCCAATGGAAGGGCAACTGTCCTTTTCTTAACACTGACTAGGGTTATTTGACATCGTAGGTGCTTATGGTCAGAGGAACTCTATGTAATTGTATGTCATGCATCGGAAGACTAGCACTGCAGATCTATTCTTTCATGTCAGCCCTATATTCTTGTCATGCAACAATAGTATCATATGTTGAAAGAGGAGAAACTTGAGAGATTTAAATTCACAAGCTTCCACAGTGAAAACTACTCTATAATAAGTGCTATGTGCAGCATTCTCAATAACACCTTTCCCTTCATATTGAAGAAAGACTGACTTCAAATTCAGTGCTCTCAAAGGATTTTCTGGTATTCTTTGCAGCAAATATTCCTAATTTGTACACAGTTATAAAGCATACTCAGGGAAAAAAAAATAGATTAGTCCCTATGCATGTTACAACACTTCTTTCTGATTCAATTTTAATTGTTCAATTTTTCCATTCAAAGTTTTCTCTTCTATTAGACCAAATCTGTGATTTTCACTGCATCCTGAAACACATAATTTTTGGTCCCCTAGTACACCAAAACATATGTTGCAAAAAGCCTGTGTTCTTTTGCCACCATTTTCAGCCTATAACAGCCCATCTGACAGTCCTTTAATACTAATTTTCTCTGCCTTATAAGAATTTTTGTAGTTCTGGAAAATGTTATTACTGAGTTGTTCTTCATGTAAATCCATAACCTTTCTATGGCCAGGTGCTTCTGAGCTCCAGAAGTGCATAATCATTTTTCACTATCATGTAAAATAATACAACATATTTCTCTGAATTTCCTTAATAGTTGGATGTCTCTTCTAAGAAGCACTTAACAAACTCTTTTCCTTACATCAAAGATCTCAAAGCCAGCAATGTCCAGGACACCAATGAAGTACTGTCTGGGCTGCTTCGTATCCAGCTGTTGATTGATACGAACAACCATCCACAAGAACATCCTCTCATAGACAGCCTTTGCCAAAGCACCCACTGAATTGTGCACCTGTACCAAGAGGAAAGAAAGAAAGTTACCATGTGGATCTGAAGAGAATGCTCATGATGTTAATTCAAACCAGAGGTTTCTAAACATGAACTGGTTGTTACCTGCTGCACAGTTTGACCCTTGGTCACATATTCATTCCCAACCTTGACTTGAGGGTAGCACAGCGCCTTGAGCAGGTCAGCTGAGTTCAGACCCATCAGGTAGGCAGCCTTGTCAGCAACTGATAACACAGAGAGAAGAATCAATTATTGGATGATGCACAGGTTTTGATGAAATTATTTCAAAACAAAATATTCTCTAAAGGATAATTCATAAATGTCATAGACTGTCCTCATTTGAAATGCACCCACAAGGATCATCGGGTCCAACTCCTGTCTCCTAACAGGACAACCTAGAAGTTAAACCATATATTGGAGAGCACTGTCCAAATGCTTCTTGAACAGGCTTGGGGCCATGATCACTTCCCTGGGGAGCTTGTTTTGATGCTTGACCACCCTCTCAGTGAAGAATTTTTTCCTAATATCCAATCTAGACTTCTCCTGACACAACTTTAAGCCATTCATTCTCTCACATCCTATCACCATACACTGGAGAGAAGAGATCAGCACCTCACTTTCCACTCCCCCTCATCAATGATTTCACCCCTCAATCTCCTCTTCTCTAAACTCAACAAACCTAGTATCCTCAGCCGTTCTTCATGAGTTATGCCCTCTAATCCTTTCACCGTACTTTATGCCCTCCTTTGGACACATTCAAATAGTTTTATGTCCTTTTTATATTGCGGAGCCCAAAACTGCACACAGTATTTGAGGCAAGGTTATACCAATGCTGAGTATAGTCTTCTGTTGACCCGTTAGCCATACTGTGCTTAATGCACCCCAGGATACAGTTGGCCCTTTTCACCACCAGGGTACATTGTTCAGTCATCAACCAAAACCTCCAGATCCCTTTCTTCAGGGCTGCCTGTTGTCCCCCAGTCTATATGTACATCAAGGATTACACTGTCCCAGGTGCAGAACACACCATTTGTCCTTATTAAATTTCATACATTTGGTGATCGCGCAGCATTCTAATCATAGAATCATAAAATCATAGAATCGTTATGGCCGGAGAAGACCTTTAAGATCATCAAGTCCAACCGTTACCTGACTCTACCAGGCCCACATCTAAACCACGTCTCTGAGCACCATATCTAGATGGCTTTTAAATACATCCAAGGATGGAGATTCAACCACTTCCTTGGGCAGCCTGTTCCAATCTTTGATAACCCTTTCAGTGTAGAAGTTTTTCCTAATGTCTAACCTAAACCTCCCTTGACGCAACTTGATGCCACTTCCTCTCATCATATTGGCTGTAACTTGTAAGAAGAGACCAACGTCCCCCTCTCTACAACCTCCTTTCAGGTAGTTATAGAGAGCAATAAGGTCTCCCCTCAGCCTCCTTTCCTCCAGGCTAAACCCCAAATCCCTCAGCCGCTCCCCATAAGACTTATTCTCAAGATCCTTCACCAGCTTTGTTGTCCTTCTCTGGACTGTCTCCAGCACCTCAATGTCATTCTTATACTGCAGTGCCCAAAATTGAACACAGTACTCAAGGTGTGGCCTCACCAGTGCCAAGTACAGTGGGACAATCACTTCTCTAGTCCTGCTGGCTACACTATTCCTGATGCAGGCCAGGATGCTATTGGCCTTCTTGGCCACCTGGGCACACTGCTGGCTCATGTTCAGCTGGCCGTCAACCAGCACCCCCACATCCTTTTCTGCCGGGCAGCTTTCCAGTCACTGCTCCCCAAGCCTGTAGTGTTGCATGGGGTTGTTACGGCCCAAGTGCAGGACTCAGCACTTGGCCTTGTTGAAGCTCGTACTATTGGCCTCGGCCCATCCATCCAGCCTATCCAGGTCCCCCTGAAGACCCCTCCTACCCTCAAGCAGATCAACACTCCCACCTAACTTGGTGTCGCTTGCAAACTTACTGAGGGTGCTCTCAATCTCCTCATCAAGATAATTCATAAAGATATTAAACAGGACTGACCCCAACACTAAGCCCTGTGGAACACCACTTGTGACCAGCTGCCAACTGGATTTAACTCCATTCACCACCACTCTCTGGGCCTGGCCATCCAGCCAATGTTTGATCCAGCAGAGTGTACACCTGTCCAAGCCTTGGGTAGCCATTTTTTTCATGAGAATGTTGTGGGGAACAGTTTTGAAGGCTTTACTGAACTCCAGGTAAATAACATCCACAGTCTTTCCTCCATCCACCAAGTAGGTCACCTCGTCATAGAAGGAGATCAGGTTCATTAAGCAGGACCTGCCCTTTGTGAACCTGTGTTGACTGGGTCTGATGATCTGCTCCGTAAGCTTCCCCAGCACCGAGGTCAGACTGACAGGTCTGAAGTTCCCCAGATCCTCCTTCCGGCCCTTCTTGTAAATGGGCGTCACATCTGCTAACCTCCAGTCCATTGGGACCTCCCCTGTTAGCCAGGACTGCTGATAAATTATGAAGAGTGTTCTGGTGAGCACATCCATCAACTCCTTCAGCACTCTTGGGTGTAACCCATAGACTCGTGTAGGTCTAGGTGGTGCAGCAGGTCACTAACCATTTCCTCTTGGATTATGGAGGTCTCATTCTGTTCCACATCCCTGTCTTCCAGCTCAAGGGTCTGGGTACCCAGCAAACAACTAGTCCTGCTATTA
Source organism: Ibidorhyncha struthersii (assembly GCA_013398815.1). NCBI lineage: Eukaryota > Metazoa > Chordata > Aves > Charadriiformes > Charadriidae > Ibidorhyncha > Ibidorhyncha struthersii. The sequence goes on along the minus strand of VZSZ01004488.1, from coordinate 36,671 downwards.
AAGACTCAGGCAAATAAGGCATTAAGTGCCTCAGCCTTTTCCTGATCTTTAGTCACTGTCTCTCCCTGCATCCAATAAAGGAGGAAGATCGACCCTAGTCCTCCTTTTATTGTTTATGTATTTATAGAAGCAATATACAGCAATAGCCAGATTGAGTTCTAGGTGGGCTTTGGCCCTTCTAATTTTCTCCCTGTATAGCTTCCCTGTGTCTTTGTAGTCCGAGTGGCCCACCCCCTTTTCCAAAGGCCATAAACTCTCCTTTTGTTCCTGAGTTCCAGCCAAAACTCTCTGTTCAGCCAGGCTGGTCTGCTACCCCACCAGCCTGTCTTTCGGGACATGAGGATGGTCCGTTCCTGTGCCTTTAAGATTTCCTTCTTGAGGAGTGCCCAACCTTCCTGAACTCCTTTGCCTTTCAGGATGGCCTCCCAAGGGGCTCTGTCAATTAGTCTCCTGAACAAGCCTACAATCAAGATCTCTCTGTAATACCTCTCTACACCCATGGTAATCACTTCTAATTTAATAATGCTGGCAAACAACTTAGTATGCACTTAACTCCCATTTTCAGGTCATTGCTAAAAACACTGAAGAGGAGTGGACCTGAAATTGAGCCCTGGGGAACACCACTAGTGACTGACCACCAGCCAGTTCTTACCACATTTACTACAATCGTTCGAGTCTGACCCTTCAGCCAATTGTTCACCCATCATATTGTGTATATGTCTAGCCATATGCTGGATATTTTGTCCAGGATACTGTAAGAGACAGTATCAAAAGTTTTCCTAACCCTCCCCAAAAAACACATCTCTTGCCTTCCCTTCATCTACTAGGTGAGTAACCTTGCCATAAAAGGGTATTAAGTTAGTAAGGCATGACTTTCCCTTCATGAACCCATGTTGGCTTTGACCGATAACTGCATTGTCTTTCAAGTGTTTTTTAATAACTCACGGAACAGAATAACCTTTTCCATATTTTTACCAGGAACTAAAGTGAGACTGACAGGCCTATAATTACCAGGGTCTTCTTTCTTGCCCTGTTTGAAAATTGGAATGACATTTGCTAGCTTCCAGTCAACTGGGACCTCTCCAGATCCCCAAGACTGTTGATAACTAACTGAGTGAGGTCTCACAATATCACCAAACTCTTTTGGTACCCTGCTATGAATCCCATTAGGGCCCACAGACTTATGTGCAAACAGTTGCAGCAGCAAATCCTGTACAAGTTCAAAGTCAACTAGGAGCCTATCACTCCCCTAGTCAGGGTCCTCCAACTCTGGGCTCCAGGGATCCCAGGGTCCATCATTGGTGTTAAAGATAGAGCCAAAGAAGGCATTAAATGTCTCTGCTTTATCTTTATCCCTATTTGTGAGCTGACCAACCTCATCGAGTAACAGACTGCTGTTTTTTTTTTAGTTCTCCTTTTGCTGTTAACATACTTTAAAAACCCTTTTTTGTTATCTAGCACAGTACCAGCCAGCTTCATCTCCAACTGAACTTTGGCTGTATGAATTTTCTCCCTACAGTGGTGAACAGCATCTCTGCAGTCCTCCTATGTAGCCTGACCTTGCTTCCAGAGTCCATACACTTTCTTTTTCCTTGTAAGTTCCAGGACATCCCTGTTCCATCAAGCCACCTTCTGCCCTGCTTTCTTGACTTCTGACACATTGGAACAGCCTGCTCCTGCGCTCTTAAAAGATGAGTCTCAAAAAGTGTTCAGTATTTATGGACCTCAATACCCATTAAAACAGATTCCCAGGGGACCTAGTTCCTTGAGCATCCTAATGTCTGCTCTCCCAAAATCCAAGGTAGTAGCTCTGCTGACAGTTTTTCTCATATCATCAAAGATTCTAAACACAACCATTTCATGATCACTGTGGCCAAAACAGGCACCAATCGTTACATCACCTACAAGAAGATCTCTACAAAAAACAGATCTAGGAGGGCACCTTTCTTAGTTGGCTCCCTTAGTACCTGTATCAAGAAGTTATCTTCAACATGTTTCAGGAATTTCCTGGACCTGTTCATGTCTGCTGTATGGTAGTTCCAGTTAACATCTGGGAAGTTGAAGTAAGCCATAAGGACAAGGGCAACTGATCTGGAGATTTCCTTTAATTCTGTACAGAACAGTACATCAGTGTTGCCATCCTGGCCAGGAGATCTATAGTAGACTCCCACAATAATATCTGCTTTATTAGCTTTTCCCCTAATCCTTACACAGAGGCTTTCAACCATGTCATCCCCAAATGCAAGTGCTGTACAGTCCAGCTCCTTCTTTATATACAGTGCTATCCCTCCAACTTGCCTGTCCTGCCTCTCACTCCTGAAGAGCCTATAACTGTCCACCACAGCACACCAGTCACAGGACTATTCCCACCAAGTCTCATGCCAGTGACATTGTAGCTCTGGGACTGAGCCAAAGATTCTGGTTTCTCTTGTTTACTCCTCATACTGCATGCATTAGTGTGTACATGTTTTAAATGCATTCCAGAGCACTCAGTACATTGTGGAGAAGAGCATGACTCTCACTGTCACACCATCCCTCAGATGTTGTCATGCCACCACATGGCTTATCTCTAGTAAGCCTAATTTTATTGCTTTCCCCCTCTGAATCTAGTCTAAAGCTCTTTCAATCAGTCCCACTAACTCATGAGCAAAAATATTTTTTCCCCACTGAGGAAGGTGAATCCCAAGCCTGGTGTCACTGAGATTATCCCATGACTGAAAACCCCAAAATTCTGCTGGTGACACCAGCTTCAGAGCCAGGCATTGATAAACTGTGTCTGCCTGTTTCTTTGTCGTTCCCTAGAACTAGGAGTATAAAGGAGACACAATGTGATGTGAGACAATGGAGGAGATTTCATAGCCAAGAAAACAAAAAACTTGGAATTCAGGGTTAAAGACAGTGAGAAGAAGATATCTAAGCAATGTTTTGTCCTTGGAATGCTGAACTCAGATTCTTTAAAAAAAAATAAATTGTTGTAGTAAAATTGGCATTAACTAGGAAAATTAAATGTAAAATATAATTGAAGCAACCAAGGAAACTTGCTGCTCCTCAAGTTCTCTATACTGCCCTAACCATATTTAATCATTTACCTAATATTAAAATAGAGAAATAGTAACTAGACATGATTTATCTATGATTCAATTAAGGAACCAACCACCAAACAATGTAACATGGTTGATAAGCAGGGTATTCTTGTCAAGAGAGTGATGAACTGTAGGCCTGGTCAGCAAACTTGGAACTGCCAAGATCAGAGGAGAAGCAGGTAAAAGGTAATTTTGGCAGAGGGAGATGGTGACCACTGACTCATTGACCACCTACCCAAATGATACCACTTACTCAAAAGAGACTAATGGAAGAAGAAGATGAATTTGCACATGAATTTACACAGGAAGCAAAGAAATCTCGACCAATCATTAAAGAGAATAACAATGAAAATGTATTAATTGTTTGAATATGTAATAATCAGTGTATAAAAACAGAGAGTTTTGAAATTAACACATGCTCCTGTTTTGGGACAAGCACCCCATTTCTGCACATTAATGGAATAAACTTGGACATACCTCTGCTCTGTGTGTAAGTGGCTTGCACACAAGCTAAAGAACCCAGATTTGGGACAACAAAACGAAGTTTCTTCTTAGAAGAAAAAAATCTTTTCATTTTCAAAAAAACCCACATGTTTTACAGACCTTTAGTATTACAGTAGAAAATTTTGTTGGTAGTACAGAGAGATCAGTAGCAAATTCTCCTAATACCTTCTGTGCCATCCGGCTCTGCCTGCTCTTCACGCTGCTTCTGCTTGAACTTTAAGTTCCCGTAGTGCATGACCGCCCCTGTCAGCTTGTAAATGGCTGCTTTCTCATCAGCAGTGAAGCCCAGGATGTCAATGGCACTCTGGCAACAGAATCAGTCGAATAAACCTCTGGGCCATTAAGTGGAACTTTCCCCATACCGGTATGCTCTGTCACTTACATCTGTAGCCATCAGCTCCCCCTGGTCATTAATGCTGGCTACAGTGATCTCACCTTGACTCACAAATTGGTAGTCATATGGGTTGGTGGTAATGAGGAGCATGTCTGTAAAGAGGAATAAGACATATCTGGCTGTAGGAATGAAGATAACTGTTAAATACGTTCAGATTCCTTCAAACAATTTATAAGACTTCCTACCTATTAGCTCCGGCTTCTTGTTGGACATGATCTGATAGAATATGTGGTAGCTTCTTTCTGCCTTGAGCTGGAAAGTGACTCTGGACTTCTCCAGCAAATCTGGCAAAGATGGTAGGACAGAGTTAGGCCTGAGAAAGTACACTGAGGTGGAAAGGGAGGAAGGAATGTGATCAGGAGAGGAGGTCTCTTACATGTTTCAATGTCAGCAGAAGCCAGTTTGCCTGTGGCTCCAAAGTGAATCCTGATGAATTTACCCTTAAGAGAGGGGGAAACAAAAAAAGAGATGTCAGTTTTAAGGAAAGGAGAAATGGACTGAGTTTGGAGAACAGAAGGGAAGCTCTTCTTCCTAAAGGGAGTTATAGAGAGGTCGGAGTTAGACTTTTTTCAGAGGTTTACTATGAAAGCGCAAACATCAACATCACACAATGCAGCAAGAGAAACTCTGACTACACCTGAAGGCCAATGTTTTTACTATAAGGACATTGCAGTTTTACGAAAAGTACCCAGAGGCTGTGGAATCTCTAGTCTTGGAGATTTTCAAAACTTTATCAGGCCCTGAACAATCTGATCTAGATTTGAAGTAACTCCTGCTGAGACCTGAACTAGAGAAGGAGCATTTTATACAGTGAAAAAAGGTATACGTATCATTCTACCAGTTTACCATTTCAGGATACATTTCTATTGAATGAATACGTAGGTTCCATTTTAAGTTTTATTTCTGTCATTTATGTGTTTTCTATCTTGTATTTCAAAACCTAGCTATAAAATGAGAAAATATTTGAGGAAACACAAATGTAAATTTCTTATTGTTGAACTTGAGGAATCAATCAATATCAATACTTTTCTTCGTACTTGTAAACTGAAGCTGGTTTTGACTGAAAACTCACAAAGCGTGAGGAGTTGTCATTCCTCACAGTCTTGGCATTTCCAAAAGCCTCCAGCAGCGGGTTGGCGCTGATGATTTAATCTTCAAGTGTTCCCTACAGGATAATTACTGTTAAACCATGTAGTTTAATCCATATAACAACTGCAGAACTAGACAAAATGTTAGTAAGTGGTAACTCACATGCATTTTGCCTGCCTGCTGCTTCTCCTCTTTCTTCTTCTCCCCGCTCGCTGCAATTGTTGCAAAGTACTAGATGACACGCTTTGTGTTCACAGTCTTCCCTGCACCGGATTCTCCACTGTCAAACCAAAGAGAGAAGCAGAGAACATGAGGTCAGACAGGAGGTTCCCTGGCACCGGCCAGCCCCACAGGGACCTGAGCAGGGATGTACATACGTGATCAGGATTGACTGGTTCTCACAATCTGTGGAAGAGGCAGAAATATAGTACTTAAAACTCAATGAACAACACAGAAAGAATGAAGCGCAGTCAGGTAAGTTTAATGTTTTAAATTAATGTTTTCTAATGTATGTTTTTTCACAATCTTCATTTTGTCTTTTGATTTTTGCTAGATTTTTTACAAATCTTCAGAGTTGAATATGTTTTAAAAGTTACGGAGCAAAAAAAAGAAAATAAAAGAAAGAATCGAATGAAATTAAAATTGGAGGTTAATGTTAGGTTACATGATAAAAGCTTGTCTGTGACCCTCAGCACAGAGAGTTAATGGTAAGTGAAGGAGTCCAAATAATACCCTGCCCCAGCCATTTCCAGGCCCATCAAAGGAGCCATCAGCCCATTAAAAACATATTCTGTCTTTCTGTACTTTAGGCTTTATTCTTTCAGCCATGTATATTCTTGGCTGCAGAAGATAAAAGGAGACATTTTACCAGGAAAATATTCCATAGCTATATCTAAACTAACTTTGTAATGTAATGCAGGGAGTGATTCTTATTCATTCAAGTCATTAACCCAGAGAGACACAAATCCATATGATTCATGGCCAGTTCCCTCTCGAATACACTGTTTTCTGCTCACAACTGACTAGCATTTGGAATAACACTCAACAGCTATACCTAACCCTCAACACCTATACCATGTTGCCATACCTGATCTTAATTCTTTACTCACTCGAGTCTACAACACAATTCCTTACACGTGCCCAGCTTCTTGTTTCCAGCATATTATGCACATGACACAGCCTTGTGCACTCCAATTTTATCACATGACTAGGCAGGTACATGCAAGTCAAGGATTTTGACATTTTTATTTTTCATTCTTTCAACTGCAACTGCTGAGAGTTGCAATCATGCAGTCCACCTCACCATGTCCCACAGGCAGCCACAGAGACATTTACATTAAGGAACTCCTTAAATGTTTGGTAGGCCAGGGTAGCTACAGCACACTGCTACAAGAGCAGTTCACTTTTTTGCCCTGAAACATTCTAATTATTTTTCTATGGTTCTTTAAGAATTAATATCTTTTTATACTGTACCCAAAAGAAGGAGAAAATGGCTTTATTGCCCAATGAAATAATGTTTTTGCAACATAAAGCTCGGATGTGAACTGTTGAAACCCTGGAATGGCATGTTAAGGTGCTAAATCTCCTGTGATACCACTGAGGGACTTGAAGAGGAAAAAAGATTTGGAGTAATTCAGTCTATGCTACTTGTTATAATAGTCATTAGAGCTAAACACAGTTTCTCTCATGTTCAGTTTAAAGGGGCATCTAGAATCTTTGGAGTAACACAATATCGGTTATCTGGGAAATGACCCTGGAAAGAAACAATCCAAACTGAGAGTTTAGACACAACTTGTTATTCCCCTGAAAGGTATTCACAGTATAATTAACTTAAGGGAGTTACAGCCACTCACCAGTCAGCATGGACTGATAGGCGTTGTCTGAGATGGAGAAGATGTGTGGCGGGGCCTCCTGGCGCTTCTTGCCTTGGTAGGCCAACACCACCTCCGGGTTGTACACCGGCAGCCACTTGTAGGGGTTGACAGTGACGCAGAAGAGACCCGAGTAGGTCTGCAAGGAAGGGAGACAGCACGCTGTCTTCCACTTAGCCTGGCAGAGCAGTTCCTCCTCACTACCCAAAGGAAGACTGCTGCTGGTACTTACGTAGATCATCCAGGCTGCATAACGCTCTTTGAGGTTGTACAGCACAGCGGGTTCGTGGAGGTGGGTCATCATGGCCATGTCCTCAATTTTGTCATACTTGGGAGGGTTCATGGAGAAGATCTGATCTTCCTTCACGGTCAGGGTCTGTCAGATGAAGAAGGAGATGCATGTATGTCAGCTAAGAGCTGAGAGTGGGAATTAAACGGTGACTTTCTTACTCACCTCTCCACCTTCAGTCTTGACGGTGACCTTGCCTGTTTCTCTGCTCTGGATTGTTCCTTTCACAAAGGATTCCTTAGGATGCACCACAAAGACAGATGTGTTGGCATCAAAAGGCTTGTTCTGGGCCTCAATTCTCTCCTTTTCTGACTTTCGGAGATACAGAGCTGCCTCCCCAAAGATGGCTATCTCAGTATCTGAAGACATGGCTGCAGTTTATTTGGGCTACACCTGTAGAGAACTGATGGGCAAAAAGTTATTTCATGACAATACTGTCTTCAAGAGGATTAAATCTCTCCTATCAGAAGCTTGCTTTATGATCAGTCTGGTGGCAACCGCAATTGCAGTTATTACTGCCCTGTCATGCCATGGTGTGCTATTCCTCAGCTGCATTAGCACAATTTTTTTTTTGATAAACATTAACTACGTCCACTTCTAGAAAATAAAAGAAAAAGACTGTTGCTTCTACTGGGGAGCTATGGGTGAGTGTGTGCATGAACGAGCTGTGGCGAAGTACATGATTCTACAGTGTCCAAGATTGCCTGGCATGAATAATAACAGTTTGAGTCTAATAATTGTTGCAAATTAATTAACGGCAGGTGTTCAAATAAATATTGGTTGTGATTTGTGTCTTCACTTGATTCAAATCTCTTACCGGCAGCTAGGGAATTGGCAGCACTAAAAGGACAGTGCATCATTTTGAAAACTAATCAGCAGAACTTGTGTGTTTTTCAACACAATATATTTTAACAGAAAACATGGGAAAAAGTGATAGACTGACTCACATATTTTCAGTAATGAATAAAATACACAAATATTTTCTTTTGGTGTAACCTGATCAGTTTGGATAATTCCAAGTCAAAGATTTAGGGATAAAAAACCCACACTCTGTTCGGGTCCATAATTAAACATGGGGCATCTTCTGGAAGTGGGTTTAAGTCCAGGTCAGTGGAACTATAATCGAATTTTACATAACAGAGACAGCAAACAGCTTGTCAACAGGAAAGAAATTCTACCTTAAATGGTCTCATATGGTAGGTTTACAGCATGTTACAAAGCATTATGCACTTCATAGTGTTCTTTGCACAGAACGACCATCATCAGCTCTGCAAAAGCAGCATAACTACATCAGCGTGCTCTTCTCCACCCAAATTACTGCATACTGCCAAAGAGCAGGATTTATTATCAAAAGTGCAGTGTCACAGTGAAATAGTCATACTGCTTCTAAGATACATGTCATTTTTCTTAAATGTCACTACATTATACTTCATAGTACATCTTTGGATGGCAAATGAACTAGCATAATTTCCCTCTCACCCCCTGCCTTCCCCCACTAAATATGTATGTACATATGTACTTTAATGTAGAACTGCTAGACAAGTCCAAATCCTTTATATGCCCTTATTATACACAGGGAAGGAATAAAAGCATCTTACCTCTTGTAGGACAGGATGAGTTACCTGTAGGCTGGTAGGACCGTAAAATGGAAAAAGAATTTCCCTTCTTATTGCTGTGCAGAAATTCAGAGTGAAGTTGCAGAATGAATATTTACAAATACCTTGAAAGCATATTTAAAATATGAGCTGAGAAAGAAATCACCTTCTGAAAATAAGGGCCAGGAGAAGGAGGAGTGCAGTGTGAGAGAATGCAAGGCTCTATGCTCTCTTTGCTAGCCAAGATGCCTCTCACTTACCTTGAAATTTTCTTTAAAGGCAGAGCTGTCTTGTCTCAATGCATTTTATACTCTTGTCTTCCCATGGAACAGATACCCTTTCGTTCTTCAGTCATAACATCTTTGGCAAACTTTGTTCCTGGCAAAGCATTGTTTGGCAAAGTCAGCTAAAGGGAAAACTGTCAGGTGATTGACCAGATATAATTAGAAATTATTGATATCTTACTGACTGAATAAATCCCCTATAAATAATATGAGAGGGATCTAAAAGAAGGATTTGGACAAGTCCAGCAGAGACGGTTTGAAAGGGCCCACTAGGCTCGGTCAGTTAAACACTGGAAGTAATCCAGGGTGCGGTTTTGAGGACACAGAGGCCTTGCTCTTGATGGAGAAAAATCATTGAATCATGGCATCCTGAAAAGATTTCAGTCAATGTGTTCTCTGGAAGTCTCTCATGTAATTCTCAAAGCACAGCAAGATCAGGCTGCTCAGGATCATGTATAGGCGAATTTTGGAAATCTCGAAGGAGGAAGTTGCCACATCTCTCTTGACACATTTTTCAGTGCTTAAACATTTGTTTCTACTTCTCATAGCACAGTCTAAAGTTTATGAAGAAATGTGTGAGATGTTTTAAATAAAATATTCCATAAAGGCGCAAGTCATTTTTTTGTTAGAACTGTTTACCATCTGCAATAGCAAAAGAGACGAGATATGTCAAAGTACAGGTTCTTTCCTGTGACAGTGCTGGCACTGGGGGTCCCTACCTGACCACGCTGAGTTTCTGAGCTAGAGCTTCACATCAGGTGAATTCTGAGGTAAGTAGTTAAGTACATACATGAGTGTACACATCCAATTGCATGCGTGCACATGTACAACTCAGCCTTCATATTCCTCATAGAAATGGGAGATGCTGTAGAAATGCTGCTCTGTCCTGGCTGATCGGTCTTTCTGAAGGAGCATGCTTTAAACCTGTGCCACATCAGAAGGCAGAGCAGATGGTCAATGACATTCACAATCTCTGACACAGGGTTTACCCCACAAACACAGAGCAAGACCTTCCTTCTGACAGCTGTAACGCACCTACATTGAAGTATCACGCATCCACAATTCTGCTCAGTGAATGAGCAATTCTTATCTGCACACAAGACTCATCACCATGTCTGTCTGTCCATGCCGACATGTACTTGTTCCAAACTTTACCTCAGGACAGAGTCCCAGGCTCTGGGGCCCTGAACGCTTAATCCCTCCAGCATCTGCATATCTGAAGTCCAGGTTTGTTCACGCATTTACATGATCCCTCCAAAACGATGCATAAATGTAAGAAAATATGCTATTTAGATGTGTATATTTTCTAACTAGAAGATTCCAATTTATGATGTCTTGAATTTCAGTGTTGTAAAAAAAAAGTAAATTTCAGATTAAAATTAAAGTGATTGATATTTTTTTTTTAATGAAGAAATGACAGATATTCATCCTCACCTAGCACACATTGTACTGTATTAGCATGCAAAGACCCTCTGAATGGTTGCTTTCCACTTCCTTGCTACTGCCTTGTTACGCAGGTTATTGTCTGAGAACTGCAGAAAGGTGCCCAGACGTTAGCTACTGTGCCAGCCCTGAACCCATTTTCATCAGAAGTTGAGATTAAAATACAAGATGCTATGAGCAGTGGAGAGGCGTGGGCACACGTTTCCATCTGTCAACTCTTCTCTACTATAAGGACCTGTGAGACACCTGGGAACAACATTCCTAATTTGTTGGACCTAAATGCAGCAGAGCTAATCTGTTGGACCTTACACATCAGCAGCTTTAAATCCTGCCAGATCTAAACACACTCTTCTCCTTGTCATTGGCATTTCAGTTATTAAAAGAGCTCAGTGGATAAAGCTCAGTCAATAACATGGCAGCAAGGTTAGAAAAACGATGCCTGTGATTTAAGGTAACATCCAACATTAGGCACTGACGTGAGCATAAAGAGCTTATTCCAGAAAGGGCTCTGGCACTGCAGCACCCACATTTTGGGTGTCTAGGTCCCAGCCTGGAGCCCAAACCCAGAGCTGAGCTCCATGCTCAGGGCACGGGGAGGCTGATGGAAACAGCCTGCACTCTCCCAGCAGGATCCCAGAGCCACCCAGTGGGAAATGGTGAGCCCAGGGGTGCATCTGAAGTCTGGCCTCTCTGGGGAGCCGGCACCAAGGGGTGCTGGTGGGGACACCTCCCTCCAGCAGGACCCAGCGCACAACCATGCATGGGGCCAGCAGGCATTGCTCTGAGGGGCTCTTGCAGCTGAGTCCTCAGGGTGCTGTGGTGCCATGTGGTGTCCAGCAGCCCAATGGCTATGGGTCCTGGCTGAGGAGGGGACAGGAGGGCCTTGGCAGCTCAGAGCCTGGCATCACGAATGGGTAGGAAGAAGCAGGGCTGCAGCCAGAGCCCAGGTGGTGAGGGCACTGCCTTGATATGGAGCCCTAGTTCTCTCAATATATTTTCCCAGTTTATCAAATTGATATTTTTAATGCTCTACATAAAGAAATATTTTTCACACACTTAACTTCATGAGTAAGCAATACTGATAGTATTATAATCTTGCTCTTTTCTACACATGATCAACATGCTGCCTCTGTACATCTCAACCTGACAATTGTGATGTAAGGGTCAGTCACAACTACTACAAGCTTTGTTTATTTCTATGTCTTTAGTTTATAACTCTCAAATTTTCCAGTCTTTGCTTTTTTTTAAAGATCTCTGGTTTACATCCTTTTATCCACTTACTCATAACTTACTCATAACTTACCTCACTCTGAAGCAAATTTCATAACCTATGACACACAAATATGATTCAAGAATATTAAATTAGAAAGTACCAAGGAAGTTGCAAATACTTCACAATCCTTCAAAATTTGCTACACGTAGAATCAAAGGATCTGAAGAGAATAATATTTAAATATGGTAACTTGAATTTGCACAAAGGTATGGTTCCGAATTTAACTACTTGTTAATCCAAATGCAGGGATAAACATAGTCACTGTCTCTGCACTGCTAGTTCAACATTTAATGACATTGAGCTCAGCTAAAAATACAAAGTCTCCTCATAAAAGAAGATATTTAACTTTGCATTCTCTAGAAGCCAAGTGGTCTATAGCAGAACTGTTCCAACTTTGGTCCATGACCTTGAATTGAAGGCTCAAAAGAATCACAGAATCACAGAATGGTCAGGGTTGGAAGGGACCTCTGGAGATCATCTAGTCCACCCCCCCCGCCAGAGCAGGGTCACCTACAACAGGTTGCACAGGACAGCGTCCAGGCGGGTTTTGAATGTCTCCAGAGTGGGAGACTCCACAACCTCTCTGGGCAGCCTGTTCCAGTGCTCCACCACCCTCAAAGTAAAGAAGTTCCTCCTCATGTTAAGATGGAACTTCGTATGTTCAAGCTTGTGCCCATTACCCCTCGTCCTATCAATGGGCACCACTGAAAAAAGACTGCTCCCTTCCCCCTGGCATCCTCCCTTCAAGTATTTGAAAGCATTAATAAGATCCGCCCTCAATCTTCTTTTCTCCAGACTAAAGAGACCCAAATCCCTCAGCCTCTCCTCATATGAAAGATGTTCCAATCCCCTAATCATCTTTGTAGCCCTTTGCTGGACCCTCTCCAGCAGATCCCTGTCCTTCTTGAACTGGGGAGCCCAGAACTGGACGCAGTATTCCAGATGCGGCCTCACCAGGGCAGAGTAGAGGGGGAGGATGACCTCCCTCGACCTGCTGGCCACACTCCTTTTGATGCACCCCAGGATGCCATTGGCCCTCTTGGCCGCCAGGGCACATTGCTGGCTCATGGTCATCCTGTTGTCCACCAGGACTCCCAGGTGCCTTTCCACAGAGCTGCTCTCCAGGCCCCCAACCTGTACTGATGCATGGGGTTATTCCTCCCCAGATGCAGTACCCTACATTTACCCTTGTTGAATTTCATTAAGTTCCTCTCTGCCCAACTCTCCAGCCGATCCAGGTCACGCTGTAAGGCAGCACAGCCTTCTGGTGTATCAGCCACTCCTCCCAGTTTAGTGTCATCAGCAAACTTGCTGATGGTACACTCTATCCCTTCGTCCAGATCATCGATGAATATATTGAACAGGACTGGAGCTAAAGGATCTTTCCGGGTTACTACAAGAACAACAACAAAAAAGAACTAGCAAGGTCAACCTGCTGTCAAGACTTCATAGAAATGCAGTGACCAGATGGTAGAAAAATTTGCTTTTTAGTAGGATCTTGTTTTGACATTTGCAGTTGTTCACTGCTTCTGCCCTCAGAGTAATGTTTAACTGACTCCTCCACAGAAAGGTTTGCCTCATAGCAGGGATTATAAAGCTTCAGAGAAGATATTGGTATTGAACATAATCAGAGAAATTAGTAAAAAATTTTCAGCAACCACCTCATACTGAACTAAAGAGAAGCAAAAGTGAAGTAAACCAACATAAAATCCCATCTCATTTTAGAAGACAGTCTTCCAAACCATGTTTAGAAAAAAATAAATGCACTGGCATGACAGTATTAGATACGCTACCACTCACAGTAGTGCAAAGGATCAAGGAGTCTATGACAAATGCAAACAGATGCAGAACTTATCTTCCCCTTAGGCTATTAATGACAGAGAGTTTCATAAGATCTTTAATTGACTGCATTGTAGTATGTATATAATATAACACACTGAGAAAATTTCCATTTGACATGAAAAATAGATGCCAGTATCTGCTTAGCTTCAGTGGGAAAAGACCATCTTGCTTGCCTGTGTAGACTCAGACATTTGCAATATAGTAGGTGTCACTGTCTAAAAACTTGACTTCTGGTCTCATATGGTCTTCTAAACTTGTTTCCCTGTGGAAAGAGATAGGTACCTCTGTAAGCAATAAACCCATCTTTACAAAAGATGTCAAGGTCATGGAAAGAAGCACCTTTCATGGTGACTTACATATCCTAAAGACTGAACTCAAAATTAATAGCTTTAACCACGAGAATGACCGTTCTGGGCTGGACCAAATGCCAAGCCAGTTCAGAAGGTGCCTAAAGCATTTTCCTACTGTAGTCCCATAGCATATTACATTTCCTGTTGCCATTTCTATCAGAAGGTCAGAAGCCTTGAGCTAGTTTAGCAATAAAACAATTCATGCCTGGACTCGTAAAGTCTTGAGCTTATTTAACTTTGTTTAGCTGAAGCAGCAAGTTTCCCAAGAGTTTGGAGATGAACATCTAAACTGTTTTTAGCTTTAGCTTAGTTGGAGTTAAGAAATTATACCCTANAAAAAAAAAAAAAAAAAAAAAAGATCATTGGGTAACTAGATTTATGGACTTAAAAAAAAAAATGAAAAAGCAACAGACTGTTCAATAGCAAATAATGCCAGGAGGACCCAAGATGAAGGATGAAGAATCCTCCCAGCAACATCCTACTCTTCTTGGCAAAGAACTCAGGATGCTGAAGACTCACTTTATCAGGAAGGAACCTTGACTTCAGAAGACTGGAAAAATGAAAAATCAGCATTTTTAAAAGAGAAGCAAATACTATTAAATTTGTGATTTATCCATTTTGACTGTATCACTAAGCACCACTGGGAGAAATTGGGCAATTTAGATTGTAGGTATTAGTAACTGGACAAGTAATATGTATTGTCTTTTGATCAGACTGATGAAACAGTGATTAGATTAACAATAAATTTTCTTGGATTCATGTTTTTCTCATGACTGACATCTGGGGATGCACTGGATGTGTAGGTCACGGCATGGTCCATTGCACATCCAGAGGAGAGGGAGTCACAGACCTCAGTATTCCTCTCACTCTCTCAACAGCTCCAGCTATATGGGGAGTATTTTTCCTTGCCCATGTCCCAGATACAGTTGCCCTTGGAGATGTTGACCATGTACTCTGTGTCCTCCAAGGACCAGGAGCTGCTCTCACCCCTTAGGTAGCAAGAAGATTGTGAAGGAGATGTTGAACTCCAAAGAGGAAACCACCTTCTGCCCTGAGGTGGGGGCAGCACTTCGCTGGGTCAGGGTGCTGTCAGGCTTATGGCACCTCTGTCCACAAGGAAGTCAGTCCCAGACTTCCTGCTGTCAGCTTAAGGCCTCAGTGGGGTCCCAGTTTCTCAGCTGCACTCTGGGCCATTACCTTGTGGGCCCAGATGATGACTCTTCCTCCCCAGGAGCTTCTCTCTTCTGTCTCTCTTCACAAGACCGGCCTTGCCAAGTAGCAGGCTCCATACTGTCCAGCCCTGGCCATAGGCCCACCTCTGCTGCCTTCTTCTGTAGCCACTGTCTCAGTCTTTTTGTCCTGCAACTAAGGAAAGCAATTGTGAGCCTGGGCTCAGCACTATCTCTCCCTTCTATCCTCCCCCAAGGCATACTGGGACACTGGCTGGCACTGGAAGGAGCCACAGCTCCAAAAGGGCAAGCTTTGGCTTCCCATTCCCAGCCTGGCTCCCGCAGGGCTGGCTACACGCTTGTGTTAATTGATGGAGGGGGTGCTCTGGTGGTTTTTCTGCTCTCCTCACCTCATTGCTCTACCTGCTGGGTGGCAGAGCTGCTCTGCTGGCGTCCCTCCAGCACAGAGATAGCAGGTGAGGAAATGATCCATACGGCCTCTGAAAACAAAGGCAGCTCTTGATCACAGGGACAGAAGGGCTTCTACCATCTTGCTATCATTGCTGGTGCTGTGCAGGAAGGGACGTGTCCCCTAGCACCTAACAGTCTCCTAGAAAGCTGCCTGGCTGTGTGTCCCCTGTGCTGGGAAGTCGTACTGAGGGTGGGGCACAGGCAGGGACATATCAGAGGGTGTCTCCCCTCCCCATCCCTGAGGGGATCAGGAGCCAGGAAGCATGGGAAGGGCCCTCATACAGCACTACCAAGCCTTTGTTCTGTCCTTTTGGGCATCTCCAGTCATCTTCTCTCTAAAAAGCACTAATTCCCTTACATCATCACAACACTCACAGTTGCCCTGGGACCACAGTCAGCCCCCAAGGACTGGTTCCAGAAAGAAGGGGAAGCAGGTTCCCATGCAATGCTTGCTCACACTGGCCCTGACAGGTACCAGACCCTACCATCCATGAAGTTGTCCTGAGTATTTCCCAGGGGCTTTGTACTGGGACTTAGATGTTATGGGGCTGCCCATTGGTCACAATGCAGCTCCCTCCAGAGCACGTACCATGATCTTCTTTCCACCCTCCCTCAAGCCTGTCCTTCTCCAGAAGCATTTTGTACTGTAGGTCTGTGCCCAGGCTCCCAAGCCAACTCGGTCCCACTGTTGCAGCCATGATACAGATGTGTCCTTGCAGTTCCCTGTGCCCCTTTCTGAAGCCCAACCACAGGAGTGACTCTTCGTCTCCTCCGAAGTCACTTCAGCCAGGTTCATTTGTAGCCATCAGGTATTCACTGTTTCAAACCAGGTTCCCTGCAGACGTCTTTGTCAACTCCGGGGAGAAGAACAAAGAAAACAGCTCTTATATAGCATGCCTTGCTGCTCCTTTTGGGATACTGCTTGAAGGTCAAGGCTGCTGCCTAGCTCCTGCCTAGCCCACAGGCTGGGTGGTAGCCCCTATGAAAAGCTCTCACCAGGAATCACCCTCTGGGCTGAGGCCAAGGCAGGGTCCTGCCCACAACCCCTTCCCCATGCAGGCTGGAGGCTAAAGCCCATCAAGTGCCTGAACAGCAGCTGATTTGCACTCCTCCAGCTCTGTAGCAGCAGTGGCACCTCCCCAGCAGCTGGCAACCTCAATTTTGCACAACCTGCACAGGTGCAGAGATGGGGCCACAGCACCCCTGGCCCAGGGGGTCCCTTGGGCACAGCAAGGCCCTCACAGTGGCCACCCTCTTCCTGGTCCTGAAGGAAATATTGTCCTTCTCATGCTGGAGTGGGCACTCCCTTATGGGACTGTGGCCATGCAAGGGCATGGACAAGGGCAAGGGCAAGGCAGGAGCTCATTGCAAATGTTAAATCCTCATCCAAAGTGTCAAGGGATGGAGACTCTGACAGACATACCTTTAAATTGTTGTAGTCCATGATTTGCATTACGTGTTATAAGAAGTGTTATAGCAGGAACCACACAAACCAGTGGAGGACTAGGCTCAGAAGAAGACATGCATGTGCAGCAGTGAGCCAACCTGAGCTGAATTTTGTGACGAATAATTCCAAAACCCACACTGTTTCTCCTGTCCTAAGTGACCACTGTAATAGATGGAACCCAAGTCATGGATTATATGAACTCAATGGATATTTTATGGGCATTTTATAGACATTTTACAGGAGTGGCCCATAGACCACCCCTGTCATAGGAAATGACATTTGTGTATATATAAAAAGATGGGGAGGGGGTAGTGGTTATAAGGATGCATTGGACAGTGTGAGATCAGTGCATGAATTAAATGGTTTGGAATAAGGGGTGGAGGTGGTACTGCTTGTGGCTGCGATGGTGATAATGGAAGCTCTGATGAGCTTATCATTCCAATATTCTTTTTGCATTCACCAGCACTTTGTCTAGACAATGCAATGAAGAAAGACCTCATTGTACTAACAGATTACATTTTGACAGGCCAGCAATCTGATTCTAGAATGAAGGACGCAGAGGTAATCCCTAACTGTAACAAGAAATTTTACTTGACACAGTAAACACTAAATAAGCGTGATATTTCACGCCATGACTACAGACTCCTGTGAACCCCAGATAGTATTATCCTACTAGATCTGTGCCTATGAATCCATGTACACTGTCTGAAAGAGACACTAGTGTGCTTTTGATATATGTAGGAAGTGGTCTTGATAATTTAGCCAAAATTAACTCTGAATAGATATTCTGTTTAAAAAACGGGACAAATTTAAGACAAAATAACTCTCTGAGCTAAATGAGAGAAACTGAACAAAAGGGTTCTGGATCAGAATACAACTACCAGAAAGGCGGTGAATAAGGTATTTTACACGAGTTGTAGCCCCTGACGGGCTCCAGCAGCTTTGCTGTAAGCCCTACAGGTGTGTCCCCACTGCCCGTAACACCCCTGAGCAGGATTTGCTCAGCTGTGAGCAGGCCCAGCTGTGCAGGTCACACCTCAGCATCTGAACCCAGTGAGCACCTAAGGTCATGGCTTGGCAGCCAGGGGATAGATGAATGGAGCGCCATGCGCAGTGGCTGTGTCTGAAGCTGCCTGTGCTCAGCCTGCCTGCCCATGCAAACAGAGGGACGTCCTTCCTACTGTGGAGCAGAGCCTGCCCTGACACCGGAGCAGCAGCACACAGGCTCCAACTTCTCTGTGACACAGCCTCTTGGTTGATCCCGAGTGGACCCATAGCCTAATAATGACAACGGCAATTTTCAAAGAAAATACAGTTTCTCAGAGGCTCATGTCATGTGTCTACTGTAGACAGAATGTTGGAAGGCCATCACCTTGGAAATGCAAGTAATATCAGTAATTTTGAGTTGGGAGCATACAGGGACACAATATAAAGTTGCTCCTTTCCCTGCCACACATGAAGTGTGCAAGGACTTCTTAAAATGGACCAAGCTGAAATGGGGGCCCCACAGGGTCTGACTTGTTATGAAAATGCCTGTTCTATACTGAGCTCAAGAATCCAATAGCAAACACTTCTCTAAGGACCCAGAACCAGACAGTTATTTTTATGGATGCTAGTTTCGTTGCTCCTTGGAGTTGGGTTTCAGCAGAAAGAAGCTAGTGTTTCGCTGACATCTTAAGATATGAAGGAGAGCCTTGAGCTCTCTGAGGAGTGAGTGAAACATTTGGCTCTACCAGCTGCACAGGGAATATGATCTGAGCCAAATATAAGAACTGAGGGATTTATACATTTGTTTCAGACATCGTAAGTTCATTTTAAGAAATTATTCTCCCTGCACACATGCACACACATGTACCCACGTTTGCAGGTACCTACGCATCACTTACTGTGCTCTAACATTTTCCTTTGGAGATTGTCTTACTGTTGCTGTGCAGAGCCTGAAGTCTTCCTGGGAAGAAGTCTCTACATGATGTACAGTGTGGCTACTTTTTCCCTAAACTTTTCTGAACATGACCATCATGTTCATGAACAAGACGAACAAGTCTTATGAGGAACGACTGAGGGAACTGGGGCTGTTTAACCTAGAGAAGAAGGGGCTGAGGGGAGACCTTATCACTCTCTACAAGTACCTGAAAGGAGGTTGTAAAGAGATGGGGACTGACCCCTTCTCCCTAGTAACAAGTGATAGGACGAGAGGAAATGGGTTCAAGTTAAGCCAGGCGAGGTTTAGGTTGGATATTAGGAAAATTTTTTTCACTGAAAGGGTTAGCCAGCATTGGAATAGGCTGCCCAGGGAGGTGGTGGATTTGCCATCCCTGGAGGTGTTTAAAAAAAGGGTAGATGTAGTACTTGGGGATATGGTTTAGAAGTGGTTTTGTCAGGTTAGGTTAATGGTTGGACTTGATGATCTTACAGGTCCCTTCCAACCTTAAGGATTCTATGATTCTATGATTCTATGATCATGATCATGATCATGATCATGATCATGATCACCCTTTTCCCTTTTTCATCGCATGCCCATCTCTCTTTGGTAAGAAAATAAGTTCTTTGGTACAGGAGATTGAAAACTTCTCTCAGCTGATCAGATGAAAGAGTGCCTAGGAGGGAGATTTCTCCACCACTTATTTTGCCCCAAGATGTGAATTTCCTGCCTCGGCAGCAGGATTGAGGTGGTAGATATGCTCTCCACAAATATACTTTGTCCTTTCTTGAATACTGCTGGATGTAGGTCTCATATGTGGCATCAGTGTTACTTAGGGAAGCAGCAGCATCATATGGTAGGCAAAGCACAGGTACTACTGATAAATGGCTGCAGCAGTTTATTTGTCTCTTCGTTCTTTAATACCAAAGGCCTTACAAAGCTTGAATTGGCAAAACTATGTTGTAAATTTTCCTGAATTTTACGATGCAAGGTAACACCAGCATGGTCGATGCTCAGAAGTGCTTTGCTATCCCTCCATTACAGCATTACCAATCAGTCCTC
The DNA here is from genome assembly GCA_013398815.1 of Ibidorhyncha struthersii. Lineage (NCBI taxonomy): Eukaryota > Metazoa > Chordata > Aves > Charadriiformes > Charadriidae > Ibidorhyncha > Ibidorhyncha struthersii. The sequence continues at coordinate 16,584 of VZSZ01004488.1, read as the reverse complement.
AGATCTTGCAGGAAAAGGATAATGTGAGTGCAGTTGTAGTTTTGGTTACCCATCCCTACAGGAGCATCAGGTGAGGAATAACAACTCCTCCTCATTGTCCATAGAAGGAACATTATGGATGGTCTGAACAGCTATGCTTGCTCTTCAAAGTCATGACAGCCAGCATTGTGGAGAACACTGCATATCTCCTTTTACCCTGAGTTATGTGATCATAATCAAATGCCAAGAACTACACACACTTCTGGGATGTCAGACAAGTCTGCCTACACACAAAAACAAGGCTAACTCCTTCACAAGCCAATAAAGAAAGCTTAGTCTGCATTGTAGTAGAAAGATGTCCAGACTGCTATTTACCCAGAAGTGCCCTCATCCCAAGCCTTTTCTTCACAGACAAAGTATGAAAAGCAAAACAGCAAACATCCCCAGGCTAGTATCTCTGTACTGTTCTCACACCAGCTCTGTTCCAGACCAGATCCCTGGGGCAGAACACAGTTTTGTGGCATCCCCTTGTACATACAGTAATAAGCAAAGAATATGAGAGCTACATAATTCTTCAGAGGAAACAGCAGAGAGATAAAAAAGTATTACAAAATATATATAAGATTCAGAGACAACCATTGACATGCAGGTCATCTGACTGGAAGGAGGGCAGTCTTGTCTGTGGCTGCCTTGGAAGTGCATGGACCGGCAGGGCTAAAGGTATCAGGTATACAAATTTGCCATAAGGGTGACTTGCCCCCGAAGAAAGATAAGCAGGGGCTGTTCAGACAGGAGACTTCAGTACACTTCTACGTGTATTCAAACAGATCCTCCTGCTAACCTGTTATTTCTTGCTTCCCATATGCTGTGCAGAGCCTACCCTAAAACTGCTTATCCTACCAGCCCAAGTGCTTCCTAAAGTACTTCCTCTCCATTGGTGTGCTTCTTAGGAACTGCTACCTTGAACTATACAGCTGGTTCAAGTGAAAATAATCACCATCACATGGCCTGTAGCAATAGGACAAGGGTTAATGACTTTAAACTAAAAGAAGGTAGATTTAGACTAGATATAAGGAAAATCTTTTTTACAACAAGGGTGTTAAAACACAGGAACAAATTGCCCAGAGAGGTGGTACATGCCCTGTCCCTGGAAACACTCAAGGTCAGGCTGGACAGGGCTCTGAGCAACCTGATCTGGTTGAAGATGTCCCTTCTCAGTGCAGGGGGGTTGCACCAGATGACCTTTTAAAGTCCCTTCCAACCAAAATTATTCTATGATTCTATAATGTTGATGATTGTCTTATGCTTTCTCACTTTTTATATTGAAATGGCACTGCACAGCACTGTGGCTACACCAGGTAGCATTGGGCTAAAATGCCACCTCTTCATAGCAGTCATGAGAAATTGTTGGTCAATCACAGGACTGGGCGAAGTCCTGTGGAAAAGTGAATTTTTATCTCCTCAATTATAACCTGCAAAGTGCCAGACTATTCTCAGCAGTGCCCAGTGATAAGGCTCTCACAGGGTGAGAGTGTTGGGGTTGTTCAGCCTGGAGAAGAGAAGACTCCGGGGAGACCTTACAGCAGCCTTCCAGTATCTGAAGGGCACCTGCAAGAAAGCTGGGGAGGGACTTTTTACAAGGGCATGTAGGGATAGGATGAGGGGAATGGCTTCCAACTGGAAGAGGGTAGATTTACAATAGATATTAGGAAGAAAGTTTTCATTATGAGATGGTGAGGCACTGGCCCAGGCCACCCAGAGAAGTTTTGGAGGCCCCATCCCTGGAAGTGTTCAAGGCCAGGCTGGATGGGGCTTGGACCAACCTGGTCTAGTGGAAGGTGTCCCTGCCCATGGCAAGGCAGTTGGAAGCAGATGATCTTTAAGGTCCCTTCCAACTTAAACCATTCTATAATTCTATGAAGATAAGAGGCAATGGCCAAAACCTGAAATATGGGAAATTCCTTTAAACATAAGAAAAGACTTTTTGTTGTGAGGGTGGTCAAACAGTCCAGGGGGGTTGTTTCGTCTCCATACTTGGAAACATTCAAAACCAACTGGACAAGGTCTTGAGCAACCTGCTTTATTTCACTCTATTTGAGCAAGGAGGTTGGACTATAGATTTCCAGACGTGCCTTCCAATCTCAAGTATTCTGAGCTTTTACATGGAGTGTAGGATTCTACATGGAATGTAAAAATGGGCCACAAAACTGGACAAACAAAATTAATACATAAAAGAACCAAAGATCAGGAACTGGTGTGAAAGTTAAAAGTGAGGAAGGAATATTAATATCAGCAACTCTAATAGACCCTTTCCTCCTCAAAGCGATAAAGGACACACGCCAAAAATGGCTAAGTTCTCTGCTGCTGTGTCAATAGAATAGAATAGAACAGAACAGAAGGTACATGATGCTGATCTTGTATGTTATATTAGCCAGAACATGCTAATGTCTGTTACTGTAATTGCTCTTTGAAAATTAACTGTGATCACCCTGAGGTTTTTATAATAAGCCTTCTGACCCATTAGGAAAATCAAGATAGATTTTCTGTAAAGTTGACTGTGGATGAGAATTCAAATAGCATAGCATAGTATAGCCTAGCATGGAATGGAATGGAACGGGATGGAACGGGATGGAACGGGATAGAATAGAATAGAATAGAATAGAATAGAATAGAATAGAATAGAATAGAATAGAATAGAATAGAATAGAATAGAATAGAATAGAATAGAATAGAATAGAATAGAATATTTTTAGACTTTTGTAACAATAATTGTCCAAAGGGGACTATTGTACTTAATTTGTGCAAAGAAATGTAGTTCACTCATGATCAGCCAGACATTGTCTCCTGCTGACACCTAGGAATCTTTGTTACTCAGAAGACAAAATGCTTTAATGAAGTTTTAGCTTGAATTGTTTCTGTAACTCAAAATAAGTCTTGAATAGAAAAGAGCTCTTCTTGACTACATATGTATCTTTTACAAGCCAAATGCTCTTTAGATGTCTTCTTCATCTACACTGATCCCTGAAGGAATTGCTTCTAAACATGTCTGAATTTGGTTTAATAACTCAGACTCTATTCAACAAGAAGACATAAGATTCAGAAGTAAAACAATTTATCTTCCTGAATTCTATCTATTTTGAAGGGTTCTTCACCCTCCTTCTTTGACTGATTTACTTTCCAACAAGCTTCCTACCTGTCAACACTGACTTGTTAATTAGTGTGTTTAAAATAGATGAGAAATGCTAAGATTTGTGTCTTACAAGCCAGTCAGACTGTGCAGCTTTCCAAATATGCCTGTCACTCACTAGTTATCTAAGACACTGCCAAAATATCTTTAGACGTGGTTATTGCACTTCTCCCAGTCCAGCTAAGGCCAGCTAAAAGGTTAGTTTTATCTTAAGAAAACAAGCCTAGATGAAGAGCAGCATAGGAACACTGAATCAGCAATGAGTCTCACCTTCTGCCTCAAAATTACAAACATGGGAAAATGGCAACTGCCTAAATTCTATTAAATGCAACAATCCTGACTGCCTTCTCTGTAGCACTAGTTAATCTTCTTATTGCCTAAATAAGTGCCATCTGGAACTGTTCTTAGATGTTCTGTGTTAGTTAATATGTTCACTCAGAAGCAGCCTCAACCTGGGGAGACAGGTGCCTTTTTTCTCCCTAAATCTTTTGGGATCTAGTTTAGACAGACTATTATCTACAAATCTCTTTCAGTTTCCAGGATGTATAATCAAATGTATGGTGCAGGAATGCCTTGTGATTACAGCACATGCTGAGGTGGTGAAATAACTGTGTTGTGGGCTCTCGTTAGCCTGAGTGACCACCAAACAACATACCCTGACAATGTTGTAATTGTTAAGATATAGGACCCCTCATGTAGAAGAGTATTCAGCTTTCAAGATTTGTGGACCAGAAGAGTAGCAGAGAAGAGATTACAGTTTGCAGACCTGGGTTTGTTTCCTGGTAAGGTGTGACTTCTTAGAAAGATATTGGGAGTGAGACCTAAACCCTAAGGATGCCCAGCAAGTTTGCAGCTGCAGTACAAATGTCTAATTCTATATTAACTTCTTTGACTGTTAACTTGAGTCAGTTTGTTTGTCACAAAATCAGGGGTGTTAGAGGGTATAAAAGGGAAGATTTTTGGGATGGGAATGGTGGAAAAAGGAAGAAAGAGAAAGTACTATTCATTTTTTATATGCATAATGTAGCAGAAGTACAATTTCAAGCACAAAAGCAGGGTAGAGTGCAACTTCACACATAGTCACTGTGAAACAGAAAGAGCCTCAGTAATGAGGCTGCCCAGAAGATTGGTTACAGACATGTTAGGTAAGTATATTCAGGAAGAAAGATTGCTCAGGCAAAACTCATTAGCCAGGAAGTAAACTTCTGCTTCTAGATGTTATCTAAACAGTTTAAATACATTAAAACAGGACAGAATGTGAAGAGTTTTGTTCATAGAAAAAAAAAAGCATTGTGATGGAAAAAGAGTCAATACTGACACAGATCAGTGTTAACCCAGCACGAAGGAAATAAGATTGGAATTAAGTACTTCCAGTTCAAATCCTATGAACCCAGGCCGGCTAGTCACTGGCAGTCCATGTACCTGAAAGCATTCAGCCTAGCTCACACTGCAAACAAAATTTTTAGAATAAAGGAAGAATAGCAAAAGCTATAGTTGAAAAAAGACTAGATAAGGCCAGAAAAGTACAGGATGGAACCAGAAGTAATTGAAGACATGAGGAAGCCACCTGAAGATCATCAAAGGAGATCTGAATCTTTGAAGTAGGAATTACAGACCATTATACCCAGAGATTTCTTCAAAGTACAAGAAGAATGGCTCTACACCAGTTTTTGAAGCAAGCTCATGGGCCAGAAGTCTATGCCTTTGATTGTCATATAAAGTTAGCCAGTCTGCTGGTAAAGAGGGGTTCCTAAAACATCCAATCTATCCTCCAGCAGAATGACCTAAGATCCAAATGAAAGCCAGGTAAATGTCAGGATGCTTTGTTAGCAAAGGGTTCAGGAGCCCAAGGCTTTGCACAGAGAGAAGGGCAGGTCTGAAAACAGGATATATTCTAAAAATCCCTTGTGTAATAGGCATTGAAATAAAGAAGGGTTAAAAATCCCATTAACCATGGCTCCAGCAGTACTAATTTTGGAACACACTCCTTTTGGAAGAAGAGAGTATCCCATTACTGATGGGGAACTATATTATTCTTCCCAACTACGCAGTCCAATAAGCTGCACTGTAGTTAAGAAGGCAGCCAATGGGTATGAGTTTAGTCTCTTTGCTCATTTGCCAGCGAGTTTCTGCTGTTTGATTAGCCGCATGGTCAAAGAGATGCAAGGTCAAAGGGATCCACAGATCTCGCTGGCAATTTATGGGAAGGCAGTCCTAAGGCTCATGTGGATCAAGTAATTACATATGTTCAAACATTCTTAATTACTTAACATTCACAATAGATCTGGTACAGCAATATGTGCCAAAGACCTGTAAGTTTCAAAAAAGTGTTATACGATAAAAATACATAAATATTGTAGAAATGTGAACACACCCATTTCAATGAAAAATGTGAAGGTTTGAGACATGAAGGGGAAAGTTGAAGTAAATAATATTGTTGCCTATGATATTAAAAATCCTCAGAGCTAGATCATTCAGCTTTTATGGATGAGTAGGTGGACACCTTATTGTGACAGGGGTAAATAGAGTATATAGTAAGGAGATATTACGGGCTATAGACATAGCTAGATCTGCGTACTGATGGTTCAGAAGAAATCATCATAAATTTATAATTTGAGGAACAATTAAATAGAAAGAGAAACCATAAGTTTATGCAGAAGGATCAGAAGACAGTTTTTTTCTCAAGCCAGGTTTAAGATAAGAGTTTATGCTATACTCATCAGAGACAGCCAATAGACATTAAAGTGTATCCAGTTGAGGTAATTTTGAGATTAACTCTGTAAAGAATATTGGAACTAAAGATTATGTCTACTTACTTCATGCTTCCTCACTAATTATGGTATCGGAGAAAAACAGAATGCTAAGATTTTGAGCAGACTGCAGAAAACATAATGTGGTGGCTCTGCCCAGTCAGTATGCCATATATAAAATAGACTCATTTACCACTCTAGGCACAACAGCATACTTCACTATGCAGGGTTTAAGACTATTCACAAGTCTCATTGAAAAAATAATTTTCAGGAAATTTGCCTGCATTTACCACTGGCGTGGGACAATGAGTTTAACACAATGCTTTCTAGATAAAAAAGAAAATAACTTTGCTGAGATCAGTCAGCTGAGTGTTTGTAGAGTACTTTTCTTGCTACCACTGGTAGTTCATCCACAAAATGCAGCCTACCTTTTTTTTTTTCATAAAAAGAGATCTGGAACAAAATCTGCATTTTCCTGACGTGATTGGCACACTCATTTTAAAAAAAACACCCAATCTTTGTGTGACCTGCAACTTGCAAATGCTCTTGTCGACCATGCTATCAGAATTAGAAGAGCATGCTGGGAAAGATCAATATGGCCTGTAAATCATCAGTGTATACGGTATGATGTAGGAAGCATAGCCACACTCTGCTGTTCCCTGAGTAAAAGGAGAGCTCCCAGGAATGTTGGCAGATGATAAGCAGAAATGCCAGAACGCTAATCCTTCAGAGCAAATCTTGTCATTGCTACACTTCGACTAACATGTTGCTGTGAACGGGACCTGGAAATGGTAAGCACACACTTTCTTTATTAGAGTATTGGATCAGACTAAATTAATTATAAGGAATGCCTTCTATGTCCCCCATGAAACTTGTCTGTTAAATATGGAGGTATGCTGTGTTACCTTCTGAAGACGCCTCTAAGAATCTGTTTGAATGTTCCTTATAAAGACTTTGTGTGCTGGGGCCAGGGTGGCAGTAAGATGGAATTTTGAACTGATTTCTTGAGATAACCCAGTAATTACCATTACTAATGTGTGCTGTGGAATAACTCTCTAGGAAGAAAGGCAGTTGGGACCAATAATTTATGTACATATGTAAAAGACAGTGCTAAACGTAAATCTCACGAGACTATTATTGATGGAGACTAGCTTGTGCTGCAGTTCGTACAAGGCAGCGGCAGAGATGGCCATCCTCTTTCCTAACCCTGTTCTTGCCTTCAAGAACTAGTATCTGCAATGCATTGTGCATTTATAATTTAGCCTTACTACAGAAAAAAGGAAGCAAACATTCTATGTCTCTGCATAGGGAATTTGGAAAATGGACTTTCATACACACGAAGTCTTCTCTTTCCAGCTGTAACTTTCTGTTCCGCACATAGACTAAAGCAGGTTAGTTGCTTGGAAAGGTCCTGAAACAGCCAACTGAGAGTAGAGAGGTGGGTAAATGTGCAACCTGTGGTTGAAAATGGACAGTACTGAATGTGCAGCCAAGGTGAGCAATGCACACACCTCCTATTTCCACAGCAAATATTAAGTAACTCTTAGGTGACATTCAGAATGCCATTTCCTTCACACATTGAAGCAACTGAGTGACTCCAGTTACAGAACAGGTGAGTCAAGCAAAAAGACTTCTCTGAGTAAAGTGCAGAAAGTAGAGGCACAACAGGTGGCAAAAAGAGTCAAAGAAGGACAGGGAGGTGAATGGAAGGGAAACTAGGGTTGCATCATATTAATATTAGGATGCAAATGACTCAGAAAAAGAGGTTAGGTGGCATGCTCCTTAGCTGACCATCTGTCACAGAATTGGAGAGGTGTCATGACACCGGCAGATTATCATAACTCTGATGTATGACTCTCAAACACTATAAATGGAAAGTACAAGTAAACTATGCTTTGCCTGAACTTTGTGAGAATATTTCCTATCCAACTTAAGCTGTAAAGAGCGTTTCACTCAATCACTGCTTTACCAAGCATGCACGCATAACTTTTGCCTTCTGCATCCATGTTGACAACTCCCTGATGGTCCCTCGGGATTTCTCCAGCATGTGTCCTCCTGGAGCAGGGTGACCTCTAGGGGCCTCCGGGCAGAGCTGGCATGGCAGGAGCATGTCCATGCTCTGGCCCACACTCTGCCTTGCACGTTCGCAAACCTTGGACTTCCCCTGTTAATGACCCCAGTCTTTATGTATGTTGAATCATACATTCCCAGCAGTATTGTATTTCAAAGGGCTACCAGGTAAGTGGAATAAGATGCTTCAACAGACTTCTTCCTTTCTCTCTTTTGTGAGAAAGTCAGGACCTTTTTCAGCTAGTAGTTTCCTCTGGGGTTTGAATAGACTTTAGGCCATGAAGAACTGAATTGACAAATTTGGTTTGTCAGAATTCACTGAGTAGAAATTTCTTTCTGCAGAACAGGAATATTTTCAGTTAATGTTATGCTGCCAATGAAACAGGGCTTATTTACTTAGGAGGCACATTGCTGATGTCCAGATTGTTACAGCTCCAACTGGAGTACACCAGCTGCATCTATTTTAAACTTTCCCTCAGAGATGTTTCTTTACAGTAATTATGGATCAATGCTTTTTTCAAGGTCAGTGACCTTTGCATTACTTACCAGCTAGTAGGCAGTCTGACTGCACAGGGTGTTTATACAAGCTGATTCTAATCTTCAAGGTATGGCATCAAACTATAAATACATGAGAAATGAAACATGCTTACATTTATATGAATGAATAAGAGATATTTCCCCAATATAAATAATGAACGTTTCAAGATTCACAAGAACTAAACAAGTGCTTAAGACATAATTCTTATTGAACTTTTTCTGGACTTATTCAGCCTGGTGGCATATGCAGGTTGAGTTGCTGCTGTTAAACACCATCATCATGGTAAATGTTCAGCACGTTAATCACTAATGTAGTTTAATATTTTCCTTTTTTAAAAAAAAATCAATTTCAATTATGGAGTACTTGTCTTCTACTCAGAGAAGTAACCAGATCAAACATGTAAAGTCTTTGTAAAATTTCGTTCCAAATAATACCATGGCTCTGTGTATGAAAGCTATAAGGTCTGCTTATTGGACTCTACCAAGAAATTTTTTCTGGTCACTGAACAAATGGTAAGCAGATGGAAAACAAATAGTTTTGTTGTAACACCACACCTTTCCAGTCCATATTTCAGGTATTTGAGCCATTGTCAGATTCTTTCCTTACCTCAGACCTTATATGTGCATGTCCAGTTCCACACAACAGTTATGGTTATTTCTGCCTCCACTCATTTCTCACTCTATTTTTATGTTTCTGTCATAAGTCGGATGGAGCCAACTCTGGCTCTTTATGCTCATATACCTGAATTCACCAGGACCAAGCATCTAACTGAGGATGCCCATGGGACAATTTTGATTGTGCAATTCTTATGCCAGACCCTTCTGCCTGTGGAGACCCAGGTCTCTGGCAGGTTCATGCTGGAACATCCTGTTACCATATCAATAGCTGTATCATGAAGGAAATATCACATTTTGGCCACAGACTCCTCCTTGGAGAGATGATCCGCAAAACCAAGGGCATGAAGCGCAGCTCACCTAAATAAGGCAAGTATCTGTTCTTGGCCTTCCAAAGCCTTCTCCTCCTGCAGCCACGGCTAACTCATTGCCACATGCCAGGGCAGAAGTAGAGGAAAGATTTCCCCCCTGTCAGCAAGAGGAAGGAGAGGATTTTAGGCCACTGCAGCCAGAGGGCACTTCCGTCCCTGCAGCCTCGGCTGCACAAAGACTCCCAGACTGGACCATCCCCTTTGGGACAGGGAGAGCGTCTTTGGCAGTGGGTGTCTCCCAGCCCGTTCCTCACCTGAGCTCCGCACATGCTGCCATGGTGCAAGCAGCATTAATTGCACGGGGAGACTTTGAGCCTGTCTTCACTAATGCTTAGTGTCAAACAGGAAAATGCTATTGAAGCAGATCTCCCTGTTGTCCCATGCTGTGGTCTGCATGACAGGTGTGCTCCAGGGACACATCTAGCGTGCTCACACCTCAGACAGGCATTCAGCTCTTGGGACTGCCACCCTTTCCCCCCTGAAACCCATTTAGTCTAGGTGCCAGGTCCTCAGCACTTGCTCTTTTGCCCCACCGATCTTCTCCTGTCGTGCTGTTCTACCCGCTAAATGAGGGACAGCCTGTGTTTCAAGTGCATGTTAGTGACTGACCCTGCCTCTCACCGCAGCCCTGTCTCCCCGGGAGCTGATCCTGCTGACAAGTCCCAGAGGGAAAGGGGATTGCTCTCACCCCCACCCCAGGCTTCCTCTGCAATAGGAAACCCCAGGACAGGAGAGGCAGACAAGGGAGATGAGGAGCGGGATTTCTTCTTCCCACCGTAGCCCTGCTCTGCTTTTCTGTGTGAACAGTGAAGGTGGGTTTGCTTGGGTTCACAGTGCTATTTTCACATCCACTTCATGGGGAAGAATATTGTGTTTACTTGTGTGTTTTAAGACAGCATAGAAGTAGACCATGGGAAGCACTTGCCTACACTTTAGGCCACAAAGGGTATTTGCTTTCTCACCCTTGCTGGCCTAAGAGTCTAGGAGGTCCTCACCTGTGGTGGCTGCATCTCATGGTCATCATAAGATGAGTGAGGGTGATCCAGAGTCCTGGGCCTCTCCTGGTACCTACACTATGAAGGTCTAGCCAGATCACAGCTGTCAAAAGAGGTGTTGCAGTTGCTCTCCTTAGCCTGCTCTACCAGGTGTAGGGTGGAGTTGGTAGAGCCATTGATTCTTTCTGTTGGCCTTTCGATAGTCACACTGACACATGACTGCTTGTCTCAGCTCAGGGTCTTTTTTTCAGCATTGATGACCCTAACATTTCCAGACCTTCTTTGACCCATTCCACCTGTCTTTGTTCTTTCCCAGTGGTGAACACGTGACACTGGCTGACCCACCTGGTAGGATTTTAACCCCTCTGCTGGGATTCAGTCATAACACATGGGCCAGGAAGTTTCAGCAGTTTTAAAAGCACTCATTCTAAAGCGAGGCTTAGCTGCCAGTCTGTAGCCGGCCAGCCACCCAGAGGAGGGTCCACCTTGATGGCTCCATGCTGCCACCCCCTGGCGATGGGTGCCTCGAGCGGTGGGCCCGGTCGGCTGCTGCCTGGCTGAGCTCCCTGTGACTGACAGGAGCCTGCTGGAGCCACAAGCTGAGAAGAATGCTGATGGGCCCTGTGCTCTCATAGCAATAGCCAAAATGGCGAGGCAATAGGCACGGCCACCATCCCAACTGGTGTCTCTGGGTCCTACGCCAGCACCCACCCGGGGGTCTCACCACAGCTGGCTGCGCTTCCTTCACGTGTTGCCAGCGCCATGGGTAGGTGTCAGCATGGGGTAGCAGACCACAGCCTCATTGCACCCTTAGGGCCTGTCCACCTGGTGGTGAGTAGGCAGACAGTTCCTTTGCAATCCCTACCAGTGCTCACCCCATGGGCTCAGCCTCCACAAAGTTAGTATGCTGCTTACCTTCCTACCCACTCCCCACTGCTTTGGCTTGGGCCTCCAGCTTGGAGCTGCCCCCTCTGATGTCTCTTGCCTCGTTTGTAGCATTTCAGCCTGGGAGAAAGAGGTAAGCCATGAGAATCTCACTGGGAGGAGAATATTGATTGTGTGGGCACATGACACAGTAGCTTGGCATCACAATTTAAGACACAGAAGATCGTCTACCTCCAGCCCAGGTTTCTAAGGGAAGAGGATAGCTAAGGCAAGCATGACCTGTCTAAGCAGGTTGTTAACAATCGGTGTGTTGCGACCAGGTCAAGACCATTAATGCAAAATTTCAATTGCCTAGTTAGAATTAAGGCACAAACGAGGCCAAATGTTGAAAACTTACCAAAATGATTTATTCAACAACAACTTGAGTGCCCAAAATAGAGGGAAAGAAAGGAAGAAAGGAAAGGAAAAGGAGACAAAGAGTAGTCACCACCCGTGGATCCAGCAATGTCTCATTGGTCCTCTTTAACCAGGGTTTGGTTGGTGACAGGGAGCTCCCCTCGTAGTCTGTTTGGCCATCTTTTATACTTTTGGTTTTCTAGGAGGTAACCTCATTTGCATTTGAAGCATGGTAGGGCAGTGCTAAGGTGTGGTTAAGGCGGTGTGTGCATGCTGAGCGCTAGGGTTCACACAGAGGTCTTTCCCCCTCTACGGTACGGTGTGGGATACTAAACCTCTTAGCCAGCACAGGCACAGTTCATGGTTACTATGTAAAATCCCTCAGCAACAGCAATGAGGAACTAGGCAAAGTCCCTCAGCAACAGCGACAAAGGCGTCAGCACAGTCTTGCCTCCGCAGCACTGAAAACTGACTTTGTATTGCGCATTGACAATGTCTTGTGGCTTCTTGCACAAGCAATGTACTAGCAGGGTTTGAGGCAGAGTCTCAGTTCAGAGTCCCACGCTGTGTCTCCAAGAGATTCTTTGCAAGTACTGAGAAAAGAGGCAAGCATGCGCTTCCTGGTAGTACAGCCTCTGCTCACACTCACCTGACAGCTGTGAGGGAGGATGTGCTTCATACCTCAGAAGAGATTAGATTTTTCCACTGTACACATGCAAAAATATTATTGGTGATGGCTCAGTGAAAAATTTTTCAGACCTGATTCAAGCATGCAACTGAAAGGGGCACACCATATTTCTTCTGGCCTCCATGTATAGGCTGGAGATGAAGGTAGAGGTAGAACCTCCATGTACACGTCCGAAGATTTTAGGTCCACCTGCAGGATTCAAATCTGTATGGCTAGTTCCTGGGATGGGAAAGGACCTGCTAAGTCATTTTACACATTTCCAACAAATAATGCATCTTCTTGCAGAAATGCAGTTTGCCCTTTTCCTTCTATGAAAAGTTATCTTAAGAAGGCTTCCCCCAAAAATGGAAAACTGCATTTGACCAAGGCTCAGATGTTCATTTCTGCACTCCTTTGTAATAGGGCAGGTTCCCTGGTGCTGATACTTGCTGAAGATTTCACAGTAACTTGTGCATTGTCTGTTGAGTGTCATTTTAAAGTGTCTTTAAAATCTATTTGACACGGAAATTCACGCATCCTGACTAGCGGGAACATGGAAGGAGATATTTCCTTGCTATCGGCAGTTTGGTACATACCATATATGTGGATCTAAATTCCCATTCCAAGTCTAGTAATAAAAATAATCTGATTTATATTGAAAAGCCTCATTAATAAAACAGTTAAATTTTTATACAAAATACTTTCTCATAACAGTTTCTGTTGTGCAGTATTATACTTACACTCTCAATGTTACTATCTGTCCTAAGGTTGACTCTTCAGTCTTTCTTAGGAATAGTGGTGCGGCAAAGAGAGAGCCTACTATGAGTTATCAGCATCCTCAAGTCTTTGACAGGAGGAGTATGGTATATTAGGGATTTCTTCCTAGTTGGTCTTGGGTTTGCTTGGGTTTATTTTTATCTGTTTCCTTTTCACAGTCTACTTCCCTTTCACTGGTTCCCAACTGAGGTTTAAAAGGTGCAGAGTAGCTTCCCCTGCCTCAGTTATCATGACAGGGAATTCTTTATTGTGCAGTGACCCCCAAGGCTTGTCAGACCTTTACCATATATGGTCTTCACAAAGCTTAAACCAGGTTAGGTAATAGTTGTTTGACTACTACGCAGTTATAAAAAATAACCTAAAACCACTTCAGATCCAGACAAGCCCTAAGACCATGCACTGTCATGTCAATACAAACCCTCAAGCCTTTTGCTATTAATGGAAAAAAAGTTCTATTTACTGCTCTACAATAATATAGATTTTAAGGAACTGAAGAATCTTAGTATAGACAGAGGATGGTCAGGTATCCAGAAGGAGGAGTGAAAAGAAGATAAACTGATGGCAAAGACTATCAGAAAACAGTCAGGCTGGTCTCTGTCAAGGAGAATGAGTGCAGAGAATAAAATGGAGTGGAAGAAATCTGAAGTCTAGTAAGGAACCACAGGAAGCCTTCTAACATGTCATGGGAAGGAAGAGCTAAGCTGGCATCCCAGGTAGGTGTTAGATGGATTTATTGAGCTCTTTGTGGCTGAAAAGTGATCAGGTCCAAAAAAGCTCACCCTCGTCACTCTTTCAGATAGCAATGACAGAGAAGTCTGGGGTTTCTGCTTTCTCATCCTTACTACTGACAGCAGGACAACCTCAAAATTATTGGTGTGTTGGTGTGTTGGCATCTTGGAGAGAGATAATTAAACATTCATTTTGATAATTCTGTCTTAGCCATTCAGACACAGAGCTCTCGGCTGCAAGTTTCCAGCAGAATGAGCAAAGCTCACTGGAAGCTCACTTTGCTCTTTGGAAGAAAAGCCCATGCTATGACAGTGGTTTCTACACACACTGACTGCGGGAACACTGTCAACCTTCAGCATTTCCCAGGAAACGTCAAGAGCTCCAAAGGCAGGCTGTGCTTTGAAAGCTTTGTAGATGAATAGAGCCAGAGTTTTTGAAGACCACTGACCTCAGGCCTGGGCATAGCCATGGTCTGCATTCTCTGCCTGACCAAGCAGGTGATAGCTTCCCCTGCACTGTCCTCTGCTTAACAATGCAGCTCCAAGGCAACCACAGTCAGAGCCAGAGCTCACTTTTTTTTTTTAATTTGCCTTTTAGGCAAGCCCTAAACCAGACATTAGGAAACCTGAGAGCAAGCCATGGAGAGCATAAACTGTAAAATCATGAAAGCAAGCCAGAATCCCCCATATCTTTCCTCTGTGTGTGTGTGTAAATCAAATGAAACTGCATGAAGGCAAGATATTCAGAACCATATGTTCACCCCTCTGCCCCTGACTGGCAGCCTCATTTTCCACCCCCAAACTTACTTGGGCCAGAGGATCCCCTCCCATCCTCCAAAATGGATTTGTGCTTTGCTGCCAGTAGATAAGGTTGTAAGAACAGAGAAATCAAGCATGCTGTTACTCTCAAGCGCTCTCTGAACCTCTGTCTTTCTATACATCTTTGAGCCTTTGCATCATGGACAGGGTTTCTGTGGAGTTTGTAAATTCCAGTAGCTTTTTTCTCCATGAACATATCCAAGTTTCTTTTGAATCCATGTAATCCTTCAGTTTGCATGAGCTGCACAGCTTCACTGCATTCATTGTGAAGAAACCACGCGTCTCTGGTTTTTAGTACCTTGCCTTCAGGTGGTTTCATTTGATTTACACACACTCTCTCACAAACACACACACACTGTCCTCCACCTTCCGCCCTCTGTTCAGTGTGGAAAGAACCACATTGAAAAATCAGGCTCTCTCATCAGGAAAGAAAGATTCCCTCAGGCAGTGTAGTGTTTCAGAGGGTAGTATGCCAGAAACTCAGCTTTTGTGAACACTGATCTCATTTACAGGAATTAAAGGAGTCATCACAGAACTGTCAGCAGCTTTCTTCAGTTTTAGTCCAAGGGGAGGTGATACTCCTCACAGTCCCCCTATCTAAATAAATTCATGAAGCAATCCCAGTGGCGACTAAAGACCACCTTCTGTCAGCTTCCCAAAAAAACGTAAACTCAGTTGGTTGTCAGCCCTCCACAAATCTGCCTTGGACAGTGGCCAGCAAAAGGGGCAGCTCACACCTGACATGCTGCACAACTGGAAAGTGCTGTGGTGCTTTATGGGTAAATCATAGAATCATAGAATCACAGAATAGTTGGGGTTGGAAGGGGCCTTAAAGATCATCTAGTTCTAACCCACCTGCCATGAGCAGGGACACCTTCCACTAGACCAGGTTGGTCCAAGCCCCATCCAGCCTGGCCTTGAACACTTCCAGGGATGGGGCCTCCAAAACTTCTCTGGGAAACCTCTTTCAGTACCTCACCGCTCTCACAGTGAAAACTTTCTTCCTACTATCTATTCTAAATCTACCCTCTTTCAGTTGGAAGCCATTCCCCTCATCCTATCCCTACATGCCCTTGTAAAAAGTCCCTCCCCAGCTTTCTTGCAGGTGCCCTTCAGATACTGGAAGGCTGCTGTAAGGTCTCCCCGGAGTCTTCTCTTCTCCAGGCCGAACAACCCCAACTCTCCCAGCCTGTCCTCAGAGCACAGGTGCTCCAGATCTCTGATCATGTTCGTGGCCTCCTCTGGACTCGTTCTAACAGGTCCATGTCCTTCTTATGTTGAGGACTCCAAAGCTGCACGCAGTGTTCCAGGTGGGGTCCGACGAGACAGGAATAGAGGGGCAGAATCACCTCCCTCACCCTCCTGGCAACGCTTCTTTTCATGCAGTCCAGGATATGGTTGGCTTTCTGGGCTCCATCCACTGTCTGCCCAGCCAGTATTTGTGCTTGGGATTGCCCTGATCCACGTGCAGGACATAAGATGTTTTCTGGGACAGAACGCTAGGAAGGCTGAACTGGCATAGTCACTGTGACGAATGACTGTCCTTGATATCTCTTCATGTGTAGTTAAATTTCTATTCATGCCCCAGCCACTAAGAAATAAAGAAGGGATAAGCAGGTAGGAAATAGACAAAAAAAAAGGCGTACTATGTCATAGGTATTCAAAAGTTAAAAAACAAATCTGTGACCAAAAGCTAATGATGATGATATAGGCCTAACTAGTAAAAAGAGAAACGAATGAAAACTATTTCTTATGGTGTGTATGCAAAGGAATTTAAGGTCTTTATTCTCTAGAGACGATTACAAGGA
>VZSZ01004487.1:279490-290775 GCA_013398815.1 Ibidorhyncha struthersii | reverse complement strand
CCCCTTGCTCTGCATTTGTTCTTGGAAGGAGTGAGGAGCAAAGGCTTAAGGGGGGGAAGGGGGAAAAAAAGAAGTGTGTAGGGGGTGTTACAAACTTAAGGGGATCTGGATCTATTCAGAGCGACTTGTCCATAGCCTTGCTGCTTTTGTTCGCCTGCCATTCTTTAGCTGATTTCTTCACTCTAGTAAAAGCGCTTTAATTCCCTTGTAGATACCGAGAATCCCTCCTTCTCCTGCTCTCCCCTCCTTCTCCTCCTGCAGCCCTGAGCACCCTCTTTCACTTTCTCAGACTCTTTATCCAGTCTCCTCCTAACCACCAACAAAGCCCACAAATCGTCAAGTTTTCTTTCAGAAGAATGAAAGAGAGAGAAGGAGCAGGAGGAGGAAGAGGAGATGGGCAGCAGTGTGTGTGTGCGTGTGCACACATGCATCTTTACGTATGTCGCACCTGCCCCGTGCGGGAGGGTTTTTTTTCAGCTCTCCCTGACTTTTCTGATGTGGTTTTTGATCCCAGGAAGCTTTGTTCGTGGTCTGTTCAGCTCCGGGCGTAAGACATATGGCAAAGCCCTTCAGGAGAGAAGGGCTGAGGAGTCAGCCAGGGTTGGAGGACGCAGAAGGATCTCACACTCGCACCCTGGCCGAGCGCTGCCGGAGCTGGCGCTAGCAAGCGTCAGCAGGGGACAAGCCAGGAGATTGGTGTGGGCTGGAGACTCCACCACAGACCAGGGGTGTATGTAACTGGACCGGTGCAAAAGTCCGCAGAGCAGCATCCCCACCAGCTGCCAGACACTGAGGGAGAGGTTCACCTTCTCCCATATTTAGCTAGGAGAGATTTGCCCACAGGGGGAACCTCTCAGAGCACCAAGCTATGAATCACCCTCTGCAGACACTCAGGGGAGGTGCTGGCAGCTTGGTGGTGGGAATACCTGCCTGTGCTCTCAGTCGCCAACTCTCTGGGATAAAAATAGCTCCTTTGCCCGTGATTTCGACTCTGGAGCTCAGGCAGCTGTTCAGCTGCATGGCCTTGTGCGGGACCCCGGGGTGCCTGACCGGGAGATGCTCGGCACCAAGCGACGATGCCAATGCCTGACATGTGAGGACAGTCTCTCTCGCTGCATTTCAGGAAGGAAAACATCATGACTGGACATCCAGATTTTCCAAAGGCAATGGGGATTTTGAAGGCTGCCCTTTCTCTAACCAAAGGTTCAACTGGGGGGAATCAAGAACAGCAAACAGGTTGAATCTGCTGGTGTTCAGCGGTTCACCCCATAGGCACGAAATGAGTTTATCTGTGTGAATTCTTTAGGTTTGATCTCCAAGAACTCATAACTGATTGAGGTAATGGGTTGTCAGCCCTTGTTAACTGATAAGAGTAGTTACCACGCTGAACTCCGCACAGAAAGAACAACCTCCATTCCTGGCCAAGGCAAGCTGGCGTACAGCTCTGGTAAGAGTTTGTGGATGCTCCTGCTGCCAGTCATAGTCCAGGCCCAGCTGGCACTTGTGAAGATAGGAAGCCCAGTAAAGGGGAAGGGATTGGCACCGTCCCCCAGTTGGGGTGAGTTGCTGCCTGTCTCACCACGGGGAGAAAGAGGTTCTGCACTGGCTTCCAGGGACTGTGAATATATGGCATGTGCAACCCACTGCCAGGCCCCCAGTTGGTTTCTCTCCGAGTTGCGCTCGTGTCTGATGAAAACCAACATTGTAAAGTGGCACTAGATCTGCAAACGGCAAGCCAGGCAATGAGGAAAACATTTGGACCAAACTTGGTGTTTGTGAAGCAGTTCTCTGAGCTCCAGCACAGCCAGTGCTGGCATGTCCCTGTTCACTTTGCAGTCACTGGTCTCTGCTTCCAGCTCTGCCGCGGGAGCTGAGACCGCGTGATGGAGCCAACATATGGCATCAGGAAAGCCTGGAGAAGGCACAGGGAGAGGAAGAACAGCAGATTGACCTGTAAAGGTGTTAGACAGGCTACCACGACATGTGTCTTCTCTGCCCTAGTCCCAGAGGTAGTTACTGCAGTACCAGGAAGGGAGATTTGCTTTTATGTCCCATTGTGAACTGCAGCTGATGAAGCGTAGGGAGGTATTTCCCAGTGATGGTTCTGCCGTGGAAGGTGGTAAATTCCTTCCTCTCCTGCTGTCCCGCCTTTTGACTTCAGCGTAAATCAGAGCCTTGGTCTTGCCTGTAATGCTCAATACATTGCACTGAATCAAAGCCACCCTCATGGTGAGAAGATCCTTGGGGCTGTCTTAGCACCTACCACCATCACGGTATTTTGAGCTAAACAGACTGTACCTAGCAAGCATGGGAGCTAAAAGCACACATGTGCCTGTTGTCACAGCTCAGCTGAGGAGCTACTCGGACTGGAGAGATGGCTCCAGTGTTGAAGGGAGTCAGGTGATCCCAGCTAATAAGCCCAGTTAGAAAACTCAAATTTCTGTGGGACCCAGAGGCTTCCACAGACAGACCTGGAAGAGATCACCACAATCTGTGAGGTTGGGATCCTGCTAGCGCTGATGTTATCCACACAAGAGACCAGAGGCATCTGCAGAACATGAGTTCCACATGTTCATCTCACCACGGGCTACAAAAAACTCATTAAACTCCATCTGCAAACCAACACCTCTGCATTCATAAACCAAAAACCTTAAATGTGGTGCACTACAAGAAAAGAGCAGGGGACAAGACCAGGTACCTAAAATTAGAGTATTTCATGGGGGGGGTGTCACATTTTTATTGCAGTTGATACCTGGTAGAAGAAAACTAAAGCCAGCTCATGGGGAGGGAATGGGGCTGCAGAGATAAGCCTTGTCAGGGCCCTGAGGGCACTGATTGCCCTTAATTGGCCTGGCCGGCCTCTCCTGGGGTCCCACCCACCCCTGCCAAAGGCTCAGAAGGTCTATTTAAGGGCAGCCCCGTGTCTTTGCCTCCTCCCTTGGCTGTGTTGTGGGTGTGCCTGGCTCTGGCTCCTGGACGGACCTTGGACCTACACTGTAAGTACCTTGTCTCCTGCCCCTGGTGAGACCCCCTCTGGGCAGACTCTAGACCTTGTCTTGTCTGGGACTGTTGTAGGATGCTGTTATGAGCACACTGAACTGGGGTCACCCCTGGCTCCCCTTTGCTCTGGGAGCAGCTGGCTCTTGCTGCTCCCTGAGAAGCCTTTTCCCACACCGTGGGCAGTGATGAGGTGCAGAGAACATCTCCCTCTCCCCGCACGCTTCTTGTGTGCTCAGCCTGAGCATGGATGGCTGTTGTTGACGCAGAGGGGGATAGTCAGTGCATTGCTGAGCGTTTCATAGGCTGGTCCTGCTGGGTTTTTGGTGGGAGAGCCCAGGCATATTTTCCATGTCTTCTTGGAGCTGGGATGGTTCGGTGTGCCTGGGCACGTGCTTCTTTGCAGAGCAAATTACAGGATCAAGACCTGCTTTTACAACAGGGTTTGTTCCCACGTTGTCCAGGATTAACTCCCCCTTTCCCCTCCCAAGCAGTGGGGACTGGGAGAAGCTGAGGCATTTCCTGCAATGACTAATTAGATCCAGCGCAAATTACAGGATCAAGACCTGCTTTTACAACAGGGTTTGTTCCCACGTTGTCCAGGATTAACTCCCCCTTTCCCCTCCCAAGCAGTGGGGACTGGGAGAAGCTGAGGCATTTCCTGCAATGACTAATTAGATCCAGCTCCTAACAACATGCACCAGAGAAAAGCAAAGCATTAGTCAGGACAAGGTAATGAGACTGTTCCCCTCCCCAACAATTTCTCCCACTAATCCCAGACAAAGCTCCAAAGCTGGACCAAGCTGCCAGGCAGTGTAAATCAGCACTGCTCCGCTTCCTTCAGCGAAGCTTTGCTGATTTATAGCAGCTGAAGATTTCTCACCACCAATAACTTCCATCTTGAGAAAGAGCTAATTTTGTGCATGTTCACGTCTAATCCTTCCCTGCTCGGGTGCCATAGTGGGTACCAGGGCACAGCTCTTTCTTGG
Organism: Ibidorhyncha struthersii; assembly: GCA_013398815.1. Taxonomy (NCBI): domain Eukaryota; kingdom Metazoa; phylum Chordata; class Aves; order Charadriiformes; family Charadriidae; genus Ibidorhyncha; species Ibidorhyncha struthersii. Next base: position 286,789 of record VZSZ01004487.1, on the reverse strand, counting down.
AGGCATATGAAAGCTGCTGCTGCCACCACCATCACTACAAAGGGCAGTGCCACCGCTGACAGAGGTAGGCATGAAGGGTGTTGTTGCTTTTCCAGATGGCTGGATTTCTCCTGCGGCCACTGTGGTGGCATCGGATTAAGCCACAGGCCAGGCGCACAAGCAGTTTAATAATGAATGATGCACGCATTGCCAGCGATGAGTAACTCACCCAGTAGTGTGTGTAGCACAGCTGCTGTCTAAGCACCTGGCCTTTAAAGGGTGAATGAACATTAAGATTGTTCCATAAAAGCCAGTCCAGCAGTTGCAGGCGGGGGGGATGTTTTATGAATGGAGGTGGCAACCTGAACCTAGCATTTTTGCAGCAGTTGGCCAGTAGCGGAAGATGATTTGCGGTACGGTTCACTGAGGTGTTGGTCAAAGGCTGGAGCAGATGGGAGCATGGTGGGGAGGCCTGAGGAACGCGGGATGAGGTTTAGGAACACCCAGGAGGAGAGGGACACGGAGCGTCAGCTGGTAACTGGGAGGAATTTCAGGGTGGGAAGAATCCGGACTTGCTTAAGAGTCAGAAAGAGATGGGCACCACAGCTCCAATCTTCTCTCCTCTCCTTTGAGCCAAAACCATCAGATGTCACAGGTAGCAGGTCAAAAGGCTGGCAGAGGTGTGCTGCAGGTCACTCTTGAGCACTCAGCCCTGCTGCGCGCAGACCATCAGGGTGTAGGTTTGGTTCCACGCACATAAGCAAGGAGATGGTGACTGCCAAACAGGGATGGTGAAATATCATACTTGGTGTGCAGGTGCTCAAGACCAGATGAAATGATGGAAATCTGAAGAGAAAATGGTTTTAGCAGCTCCTTGTAAGTTGACTGCTGGGCACCAGGTGAAAGGCAGGTGGCTGGACAGTCGTCTGGTGTCTTCACCTCTTCTTCTAGAGCTTTGGAGCTCCACCCTTATCTGCCAGTGACAGGGGGATTACCTTTTTCTGATCTGGACATGCACTCAGCACAACAGGGAATCTGGCACTTCAGCCTTGCCATGGATGCTTCCAGCCAAGGGACAAGAGCTGCATGTCCTGGTGTGTCCCCACAGCATCTCCAGAACAGGCTTGGTGAATTCTTCCAGATCAATTCCCTGCCCTGGACTTGCAGCCAGCAGAGGGGTTTGGGATCAGCATTAGGACCCCAAGAGTCAAGTGAGGCCAAAAAAAGCCCCATCTTGACTTGTAAGAAGAAATCCCGCTCTCCAGCAGCCAAGCCCCAAATCTTTAAGAGCACAAGTTTCTCTGTAGTGATGCCCTCGGTGTCTTCACCCAGAGTGCAGCCCTTGTTTGGTATGGAAAATACAGCCTGAAGAAGTAATGCTGAGCGCAAGTGTATTTTTTCTTTTAGACAAAATCCACTCCTTCCCACAAGCCACTGCTATCTTCTTTGCTCTGCTGCAGACACATTGGTGAGAGAAAATGCTTCTGCCAAGTTTCCTCCCTCCCATGGGAATTTCCCCCCTCCTCCTCTTGGGAGGCATCATCCAGCCTCTTTGGAGCACAAGCTGGGGAAGGCACAGGGAGGAACAGGGGAGGGAGAGGAGAAGTTGGAGATGTTTGCTAGCAAATAAAGGACTGTGTGCTTAAACACTCTTCCTCTGCCTATCCCCACCCAGCAGCGTTTGCTCAGCAAACACCGCTAATTCACCAGCTTTCCAACGTTTGATTCAGTCTGCAAAAGCAAACCTCGTATCCCACGTCCCCAATGGCCTCCTCTCCCCCCACTTCCCCCCAAGACGTGCTGCTCAGCACCAGCCCTCTGCTCTTCCCCACCTCCCCTGTTCTTTCCTTCCATCCCCAAAATCTGGGAGCTGCTTAAAATCGGGCTGAGGTGCACATGGTGGGCAGGGGATGGAGCAGCCTCCCGTGAAGCAAAGCTCTCCCGCTGTGCTGCCAGCACTCATAAACATGTGGGAAAACATGAGCCTGGGCAGTGTTTTCCTGGGATGCCACCCAGGCAACTGGCTTGAGCCAGGTGATAAGGGGTGAGCACAACCCTCCCACGCTTCGTGCAGGTCTTGTCATGAGAAGGGTCACGAGCCAGGTTATGCGGAGGTGGAAGATTTGGTTGGCTTTCTCTTTGGAGAAAGGTAAGAGGTTTTGCAGAGGGGCTTGGGGAATTGCAGCGCTATTTGCACAGGGGGGTCAGCACCTCTTTTGCTTTTGACTGGTTATTTGTAACCAGTACGTCCCCTACGGACAGGGTTTAGACCCTGCGTCTGCTCTGGCCACAGCAGTGGGAAATGGTTTTCTTGCTTGACTTGAAGATGCCCAGCGAAGGTGTTGCTGTTTTCCGTTATCAAACTACTTGACTTAAGAAAACAACCTGAGACCATCCCGTTCACCTGAGCATTGTCTTATATAGGAGAATCATCAGCTACTATGGTGTGGTATAGTATGGAGATACTACACACCCTGTAGTATGGGTGTGGAGAGATCAATACATCTAACAGGGAACACTCAGATGACAAAATACTTCACCAACTCCAAAAAGCTGAGTTTTGAGTCAGAGTATAATGTCCTTTTCATTTTGGGACAGCAGTGAGAATATTCTGCTGAAATGATCGCTAGTTTCTGATTGCGGCTTGGCCAGGAGTTTGGAAAACCTTTCCAAACTTGAGTTGCATCAGAACTTGTTTTACCAGTCATTTTGACCAGCGGCACTGAGATGAGGAGATACTGGGGCTGCCTGGCTCCAGGTGTGCTTGGACAAGAGACTTGAAGGGGACAGCTAAGGTGGTCTTGCCAGATAGCTCACACCCCGGTGCTGTGGCTCGCTGTGTTTCTCCTGATGACACCTGAAAGGTGCACAGAACTTTTCCTTCTCCTGCTCAGCTTCTGATCTAACTTAGTACAGGGAAACTGATTTGGAGGCAGGACCAAATCCAGGGGAGGCTGGGCTTGCTTGGTTTGGGTTTGCTTTGTGTTGCGTGGCTTTTGTCGTAGCTGTTGTGAGAGCTGCAGTCCTTGGCCACGCTCTGCTGGCCTTCGTCCTGGAAGGACCTCATGCTGTGGCCATCCAGACGTCCATCGCCCATGCTCATGCCACAAGCACACCGCTGCTAAAGGCCACAGCAGGTCCCTGCTGCACTCCTGGAAAAGGAGACGGGCTCGGAAGAGCAATCCTCTCTGCTCGCCTATCTGCATGGGAAGCATCCCCCTGTCACTTAAAACCAGCCCTGGAGCTCAGGCTGTGACATATGCTCCCTTCTCGCCTCCTCTCCCGCCTGCCTTTCATCACAGGTCCTCGCAGGAGGCCCATTAAACACTTAGCTGACCTTGGACCTCTGCCCGTGACAGCTGCCCGTGAGCGCGGGCAGGAGCGTGTGTCCACCGTGCCGTGCCCACCAGAGCTGTCACCGGTGATTTACCACACTGCGGCCGTGATGCTGAGCACAGGGAGCTGACACCGCTCGGATGGGGAGGGATGGGAGAGGCAGGGTGGCACGGCGATGCCACAGGACAGTGGCATGCTGCTCTGTGTGTCTGCTGGCCAAGCCGCCCCTCTTAATGCCCCTCCGGGTTCAACCCCGGGTCTTAATTTTCCAGCTGACTACACTCGTTTCTAGCGGGGGAGAGGCAGACTAAAATGTTGACAGCCTCTGGCGCTATGTCTGTGGCTGAAGGACAGATAACAACTGCAGTGGGCTGGTTTTCTCCTCTCTTCATGCTGTTCTGATGGGACCAACCCTACCGTGGAGGCACTTCTTCTGGTGAAGGGGTGGTATGTCTCAGCCGCAGGCTTTTTGAGTGAGGTGTGTGGACACAGCTGGGCTGGTTTTGCATCAGGAATCAGAGTGGTGTCCCTCAGACCATCCCATACATGCTGCTGTCCAGGACAACAAACCTTTGGGTATGGCATTAAGCCATTGCTATTTTCGTTCTTGATTTTACACCCTGAATCTGAGCCCATCGCCCCACCATATCCTGCTCAACCTTTCCGATTACCTGGCCATATCTCTAAAAAAACAATTTTTCCATGACAACTTATAAAAGATCTTCCATGGTCTTACCAGAGCCTGATGACTCCCTCCCAAGCCCCTCCTGCCCCATCTCTGGGGTTCTCTCCACTGCTGGACTAGAAAGCCCCAGAGCAGGTTCTGTCCCCTGAGCCAGCTCAGAGCTACTGCCACTGTTTCTCAGGGCTGTCCTGGGATAATCTTTTTATCTCGAGTTTGCAATGTCGAGCACTGAGGTTTAGGCTCTTCCTTGGGAGGAGAAGAAAAAAGAGCTGCTTCTGTCAGAGTGTTTGCAGGCAGCTGGAGGAGAAGAAGCCATATGAAAGAAGGTTAAGGGTGGGAAGTCCCAAAAGGTGCTTCAGCTGCACCACCAGCAGAACAAGGCAATGGCAAGCTGCAGAGCTGTGTCCCTCTCTTCTCCCAGCTATGTTTGGGGAGAGCCCTAGGGAAAAGGGTATTAAAGCATTCCTAGCTGGGCCACCCTGTTCAGCACATCCCCAGAGTAAGAAAGAGAAGTCTTCACCGTCCGTCCTTCTCTCGGGCCGTATTTGATAGTAATGAGGTTTTTCTGGGAGCCTGGTGGGATATACAGTGAGCTACCAAAAGAAGGAGACATTGCTGCTCTGTGTCCCTGGGGAAATTAGTATGTGTGCGGGAAAGGATGGAAAATGTAAATCTCTCTGCCAGGTGGCTGTTCAGGGAACCTCTTCAAGGGATGAGAACGTTTTCCCTACAGATGAGCTGTAGGTACCTGTTAAAATTAGAGCAACCTCCCCACAGTGAACCTAGTTTCCTACCCTGTAACGATGAGCAAATGCTCGTCTGAAGCTTGGGTATCCCCTGCAATGGACTTGTACCTTTTCACTCAGCCCAGCATGTAGAAATGCTCCAGGGAGACTTTTACGATGGTGTCCCCAAGACCACCAGCTTCCATCACCCATCAGACCTCACCTTCCCCTCATGCCTGGAGGTCAGGAATGGGTGCAGGGGAGGGTGTATTTGCGGCCGTGGTAGCTGCGGTCCGAGATGTCTTTGCCCAGAAGATAGCCAAGCTGTGATTTTTTTTCAGAAATAACCTTTGATTTTGAATGCATTTATGAGCGAGGCAGTTCAAAGGCAGCTCGGCTGCAGCAGGCAGGCTTGCACCACTCCTACAGTATCTCTGTTGGACACAGCAGAACTTGGGGATATGAAACTGAGGATCTAAAACTCGAGGTGCCTTTGAAAAATCTTCACTTGGAGACTTTGCTTGACACAGTGAGGAACAAAAAAAGGATTTGGAGTTGCGCAGGGGCATGGAAGGAGCAAGATATGAAGGAGAAACGCTGCTTCTGATGCTGCCAGTGCTAGCTTGGTGCCCTGACTCTGAAATAAATGCCCCAATAGGTACTGGGCTGAGGCCTGCTGGCTTATTTCTCTGCTTAGCCATGAAAACCCGCCGCTCTTTGCTTGTCTTAGCTTGGAAAAGAACCACCCTTCAAGGCTTTGGGGTTTTGTCATCGTTCCTATCAATGAATTTCTTGTTGTGGAAAGCTCTCCAGAACCAGACCTGTGTAAGCGGTAGCTGGGAGGTGGTGGTGGAGTGGTGGGACAGGCAAGGACGACCCAGTGCGGGAAACCTCTGCTGCCACCACAGCACCGTTGTGGCAGAGACGGAGTGCTCCATTCCTGCTGGTTGGTGCTGGAGATGCATTGCTGAAGCAGTCCAGAGCCTGGGCATCTCCTGGGGGGGGCAGGGGGAGGATGGAGCCTGTGTGCCAGCAGAGAGGAGCTCGACTGGTGCTATGGTACCCACAGTTGGGAACATCCTGGAGCAGGCTGAGATGACTTTTTTGCACCGGCTCCCATACGTGGGTGCTGAGCACATCCTATGTTGGTCACCTCCTTGTCTGGGAGAGGTCAGGAGAAGTGGTCTCCTGGCCCCGACTGTGCCTCTGAAGTGTGTTGCCCTGCAGAAGGAGTCCTCCTCCATCCCCTAGCTTTCTATTATTATTTCCCCCCCCTCTTTAAATTCATCTCCCTCTGCCATCCGGGGCTGTCCCTGCTGGAAAATTACTCTCACAAAAGCTCCCTCAGCAGTAATTACCTAAATGGGGGGAAGGGAGGGGAGATCCATTTAGAATCCACTTCATTGCGGGATTAGCTAATTAATTAACGGTTTCACTGACAACTCGAAGGGGAAGAGTGTGTTAAATAGGAAGGCTTCGGAGCTTGATTTATGTGATCTGACACCCACGGTCTCTCTGCCAACTTGCCATCCTGCCTTCCCCTGGCCACGGGGGTCCCGCTTGCCCGCCTCTCCAGGGATGCTGTAGGGATGGTGCCTGCCTGAGGCTGCCAGAAGGCTGGAGCATGTCTGCCTACGTGTGGGGAGACAATGCGGAGGTGGATGGGAGCACGGGGTTATTAGCTGGCAGATGAAGCCGGGGGTTGTGGCCACCGAGATGGCAGGGCCACCCATCTGCCTGGCTCTGGCACAAAGAGAGAGGAGGATGGTCCTGCCCTGCGCCCCCCCCCNTCCCCTATCCCACCCTCTGTCGCTGGGGAAAGGAGGTTGTGCGAAGTTGGATCTGAGCCGTCTCCGCCTTGTCGCCCTCCGCCTCCAAGCTCTGCCTGACCTCAGGCTCTCTGCCTGGTGATGGCAGCGGGTCCTCGGGTGGGTGGTTGGGGATGGGATGGGGTGCAGGGTATGTGGTCCCTGACTATGAACGAAGCCGCTGAGCGGTCTGGTGGCCCCAACCAGTCCTCTCCTCTGCCACAGGCTCCGTGTGCAGCCCTGGGCATGTCTCTCAGCCCCGCGGTGCCACCCTTCCCTGCCCATCACCCGGTGTGGTCCCTTGGCCTGCAGACCTGGAAGGAACCTTGGGAAGTGTGCTGGGTACCAAACCTGATTGCATGTCCCCAAACCTGCTCCTCATAGAATTGGCACCACTGCCGACCTTGACCCAGCCTTTCTTCGGGGACTGATCCTCATCGTCCGGTGGCTGGGGAAGGCCCCAAACTGCACCAAAACTGCCGTGGTGGCCGTGCAGAAACGAGGACCAGCACAGCTCGCTCCACACATGGCCATGCCCAGCCCAACAGGGACAGGGAACCTGGGGAATACAGGTTGCCCAGGAGAAAGTGCTGCCTGGCCCAGCTGTGCCACAGCTGGAACGAGTTAGTTTGGTCTCAGATGGGAGTAGCTGCAGTGACCTGGAGTGGGGTCCCAGCAGCAGGAGGGTGGTGGTGACCTCAACAACCCCTCCCTGCCCCTTACACATACTTTGCTTTGATGGGGCTCTGCCCACTTACCCCTCTTT
>VZSZ01004487.1:205849-221850 GCA_013398815.1 Ibidorhyncha struthersii | reverse complement strand
CCCCCGCCGGGGGGCTGCGGGGACGGGCAGGGGGACGGGGCTGCCGGTGGCCCCCACTCCCCTCCCGGCGCCCACCCTGCCAAGCTCGGGGGAGTCAAGGGGGGGCTTCAAGGTGCCACCCCGGGGATGCTCCAGCGCCTCTTCCCAATTCAACCATCCCGAAGGCACAAGGATGGTTGGTGGCACCGCAGAGGAAGGTGCCGGCTCAGTGGTTCTCCCTCCCCTNAGGTGATGATGGGGGTTGCACGATGCTGGATGTGGGGTGCTGGGTGCTGAAGGAGCATCCCTAAGCAGCGCGGCGCAGCCAGGGGACCGGCTGTGGCGTGGGCAGGGGGCTGGCAGGGCAAACGGTCCCCACCGTGTGCTCCAGATCCACCAGCTCAGCCACAGCACTGCCGGGGGGGCACTGGGAGCATCCCCCCCATCCACCTAACAAGGAGGAAAAGGCTGGCGGGGGGGGGAAAAACCCCAGGAGGGTGGGGAAGCGATTTGGTTCGACTTCCGTTGTGCCGTTCCAAGCTGGTTAAGGTTTGCCCGCTAACGATCCCATTTGCTTCCTTTAAACAATAGCCAAAGCCGGCGGGGGTGGGCCGAGAGGGGGATTACCACGGGATTAGAACGTGGCAGGGTTGCGGATGCCACGCTAATCCTGCAGGGTTTTACTCTCCGGCTCCGGCATGTGTTTGCATTAGTTACAGATGCTCTCTGAAAAAAAAAAATCAAAAAAATAAAAAGAAGAAAGGAGAAAAAAAGGAACCCCAAAAGGCTGGGAGGTGAGGGCGAGCGTGGCGGGTCCGTAACGCAGCCGAGAGGTAAAAGGAACAGGTTGGGGGTCTGCGGCCAACGGAGGAGCAACCTGGGAAAGGTGATGGGGATGGGGAAGACCCTTCCCACGCCGCCGGGGAGGGCATGAGGATCGGGTCCAGAGCGGAGCATACCTTCGCCTGCAAAGCCTGTGCTTCCAGCAGACAATTGTAAATAACCAGGGGTGAGCCGCAGCGGTCCTCTGCTGCTTTCCACCCACCCACAGCCCTCTGCCAAGACCGGGAAAGGGTCTCATTAGAAATGCTCTCCAGCCAGAACCCCCCGCTGACGCACCTCTCTCTCATTCACCCACCCCGCAGCATCCGCATCCCCTCTTTCCACCCCATCCTTCCTATAAAAAAAAAAGAAACCAACCAACCAACCAAACCCACAAGTCATTCCTTCCCCTTCCCGCGTCTCACTCAAAATTCCCCATCTGTCAATTTAATTCTTTGATCGATGGGAAAGAGCAGAAAAAAACGGCCCAGCACAGCTGGCTTCCCAAGTTAGCCCTGGCAGGATACCGCCAGCCCCGCTGGTGACGGCTGAGTGCAATGTTTGTGAAGCGCAGAGAACACAAGTCAATAGTAATTTAGCTGGATTGGGAGCAAGTACCTTCCCCGCACGGACTGCGTGCTCCCGGGAGAGAGGGAGCGCGCGCACGCTGAGGGCATCGCCGCCTTGCTCGCAAATCTTCCCCCCAGCGAGGCTCACCAGGATGGAGCCGCACCGGCAACCGTCGCCCCATGCCGGGCAAGCGAGGGAAGAAAAGGGGGACCGAGCTGTTCACAGAGCTGTTGTGAGCTGCAGTTACGGGATCGCAGGGATGCAGGACACGTGCAGCTCTGCACCGGGGCTCTGGATGCGACCCCGGACTGTTCCCTCCTGCGCAGGGCATGGATCCAGATCCACCCCTCGCCCCAGGGATGGCAAATTCAGCTGCAGGGCATTGGGATCTCTGCGTTGCTGTTTCAGCAGAGCCAGAATATTCTCCCTGCTGATTTCAAAGATGTCAGTGATCCTTGTTTTCCAAAGGGAGGATCCCCCTCCCCAGATGAGGGCCAAGACGCTGCTGGGGGCAGAGTTCGTGCATCCCTCACTGCCCTGACGTAGCATTTGCCACCACCCTGCTCCACGTTATGGGCTGGATCAGAGGCCCCAGTGGCCACCGTTGACCAACCTTTCCGTGGCTTCCCCTTACCACATCACAGTAGATAAGCCTCTTTATCCACAGCAGCACCAAACCCTCCCCCGTAGCTGGCCAAGCTCCTGGGCTCTGCAGCCACCTTCCCGCAGCAGGTCCCACAGATTAATAATTCACAGTGGGGTGCAACTAAAACTCAAAGAAAAGTGGTGGGCTTTTTTTTCTAATCTAACACCCTCCTGCCTCAGGACGGAGAGAAGGTACGTGCAGGAAGGAGCCAAAAGACTTAAACCTCTTACAGACTGTGCTGGGAGGAAGGAGAGCAAGTGGGGGGTGTAGTGCTGCGGTCCCAGCCGTCAGGGTTGGGTTGCGGCTTCCCTCCCGACAGCACTTCTGAAACCATCTCTGGTGACCATTTGCGGGGTCCTCACTTCCTCCTGGACCGTTATAAAGACTCCAAACCAGCCATAAAGAATGACCTGAAAACTACACAAAATGGGAAGGAAGCCTATTCCGGTTTATTCCATCTATTAGACCTATTGAAAAGATGGCTCAGAAGTGACTTGATTGCCAAGACGAACGCCTGCACGGAGAAAAGATTTAGGAGGCCAAGAACCTCTCTTTAACCTAACAAATAACAGCAGAGTGAGATCCGGGAACTGGAAGCCAAATCTCTATAAACGGTGTCTAGAAATAAAGTGCGTAATTGTAGCAGAGCGAAGTCAGTGCCAGGACATACCTCTTGCAGCCCAGGTCGAGGCTTTGTAAAGGATTTCCTTGCGAAGACAAAAATGACGGGGCTGACACTGGAGCTGCTGAGTGAGGGGTTGAGGCCCTGAGCAGCAGGGCCGCTGCTACTCAAGACCTGAAAGCTCAAGGTGGCTTTTTCAAAGCTGGAGCTGCAGAAATCGGCTGTGACGGCAGTGAGACAGAGCAGGATGAACTCACTGCTCAAGTCAAACTCACCGCCAAGCCCAGGGGAGCACAGGTCACCGTGTTGTCCCACTGGACCTGAGTGATAACAACCCCCCAGGCCTTAAGGCAATCTTCTCATCCTCTGTTAGCACTTTGCAGCCTCTCCTACACACAGATCCACCACGTGCTAACTGTGGAAACACCTGTACATCACTATTGTGCCCACAGCAAACCAAAAGCCGCATAGAAAAGAGGAAATGGAAGAAGAAAAAGAAGGAGTTTTTCAAAATATTTAAATTCCAATGGCATAAGACTTGGGAGGAATGTGTCCAGAAATCCCGTGAGATGGGCAGTCTCAGTCCTTTGTCCTCCTTTGTCACTTTCATCTCTTCTGGTATGTGCAAAGCCCTCGGCACACTCCCCAGTTGCTTTTATTCTGGGGAATAACCAAGAAAAGGGCCAGGAGCAGCAGAGGCCACATGTCACCCTGTACCCATGGCACAGCACTGCCAACATGGCTTGACACAAACACACGATGCTGCTACAGCAAGACCAGCCTCTCCAAACAGCAGAGGTCTTGCGGTGTTGGAGGTCTCTGGGTCCAAAAGGACCGCAGACTTTCAGAGAAAGAAAGAAAAAAAAAGAAAAAGACTCTCCCATGGGATAGCAATGCTCAACCCCACAAAGATATTTAGGGCAGAAAACAAGGAATAAGCTGAGTTGGATGGTGGGATAAAACCCACCCCATCTAGTGCACTGTGCCTTTTGAAGGCATCTGCCTCCACGTCCTGCTTCTCAGACGCCGCTGGCGGGGCTTGGCTGGGGGACCAATGTGAGGACAGTAGCAGCAGTGGCTTTTGGTGGCAAAGAGCAGCTGAAGACAGCAGGGACCTCGGTCTTGACTCTGTTTCCTGAGCTTTGAAGACTCAAAATTACCTTTTCTCTCCCATCCCCATATCCGTCCCTTCCTACCTTGAGATGAGGGACCAGAGGACCCTGACCGCAGCGGTGGGAAAAGCTGGGGGAAGACAAGTCACCCACACCGAGGTGGGAGAGGAAAACGCACGGGGACATCCATGAACAGCGCAGGGATGTCTGAGCTGCTCCTGCGCCTTGTGGGGAGAGGAGGAAAGTGGGGGGAAACAGGTATTGGTAGGAAAAAAGCAGACTTGGTTTCTGGTCGACAGAATCCAGTCTGCATCACCAGTGAAACGAGAGGTGTGGTCTCAGCCCGGCTGCTTCGGTAGGCTGAAGGGATGGGGAGGATTCAAGGCAGGGCAGCGATGCCGTGCGTGCTCTGTGTCCTCTCCACCCCAGCTCCGTGTGGGAAAATCAGCCTCCAGCTACGCCAGGGCAGGGAAAACGTGAAAGAGCATCTCCACAGGGGCTGAAGGCAGAGCGGGAGCTGCGGTTTGTCCCTCTTTATCACTACCGCTATCGCTTTCTGCACACCCACAGCAAAAGGGGCAGGGCCTGGCTCGCTCCCCTCCCCAGGGGTGCTGGGCATCGCTGCCAGAACCATCCCGCCTCGAAATCAGGAGAGGGCACTTCCCAAAGACATCAAATGCCACCCGCGAAACTCCAGCCTGCCGGTACGGTGCGAAGAGGCTGAGACCTGGGTGCCAGGCAGCAGCCGGCTCTCGGTGCCCGCTAGCGCGGGCCCTGTACGGGCTTTGTTATGGAGATCCGCTTCTGGCAGATCCCGCTCTGCCGCAGGATTAGCTCCCAGCAGTTTCACAGCGGAGGACGCGCGTGTGCACCAGACGGGGCTGAAGTCACTGGATGTTATTTCTCTCCCCTCGAGATGGGCTGGAGCGCAGCGATGACTGCCGCCTTCAATCACGTTTTCGGTCCCTAAAGATGGGGAGTGATAACCTTGCTCCTGATTTTCAGCCAAGCCCGTGGAGCCAAGGCTGCATCCCTCCTGGCATGTCAAAACGCTCTTCTGCTGCTCTCCCAGAGCCCCCACATCGGTGAGGAAGACCCTGGATAAGGAAGCTCAGACAGAAATCGGGAAGGAAGCTGAGCCTGGGGAAGCCAGGGAAGCGACAGAGCCCGCAGGCAGCAGCCAGCACCCGCTGAAGGTCTGCAGCTGCCATAAAGCCGAGACTATTTTTTCCCCCTAGACTGAGCAGAGTAGAAAGGGAGAAAGGAGATCCTGAATATAAAATGGGGCACGTGAAACATCACACCTGCTGCCTTCTCCACCTGGGTGGAGATTCCAAGTACGACGTTTTCCCCCCCTCCAGCACTGGGTTCTGGGGGGGCACATCCATCCCCCAGCAGCGCCTGCCCTCCCTGTTGCCTCACGTGTGCCCCCAGCAGCGCAGCACGGCTCTATGCCCAGACTACTACATACACCTAGACACCGGCTGCGCTCCTTTTGGTCTCCTTTTTTCGGCACCATGTTGGAGATCAGCCCTTGGATCCCAGCTCATCCTGCTTCGCTCCACACCACTCCAGTTGTACCCACCCTCAGCCCTTCCACCACCGAACTGCAGCTTCCCCAGCTTGCGATAATCAGCGCCGCGCACGCTGCTTCACAAACACGAGGCCGGGTCCCGCTGGAGTCAGGCTCGCTAAATAAGCGAGGCTTGTTGCTTTTCCATCAGCGGGGATTGGGATGTGCAGCCCCAGAACTGCTTACGCCACCCCCCCCGGGGCGATGGGCACGTGCGTGATGGAGAGGGGAGGCTGGGAGGGGATGCGGGAGGAAAAGCATTGATCTCCAGCTTAGCCCACCAGCCCAGGGGAGCCCTTCCTACATAAATATTTGCCAAGCAATGCATTTGTGCCTGTCGATGGCTGTCAATAGGAGCCTGCAGTGCTGTTATCTGCGGAGCTGTCATTCTCAGGAACCTCATCCAAACAGCCCTCTCCACATCTCAACCAATGGCCAAATTATTTGTCCTTTTTTCATCCGCGTGCTGAGTGCGCAGAGCCTGTCCCCCACTACAGAGCAGCCCGGGGTGCGGGCGAACGGAGCAAAAGCATTGCAGGTAGCATCGAGGTGCCTCAGCAGTGCCGGCACACGGAGAGTTAACCGGCTCACGTGCAGCCAGAGAGCTGTCAGACAAAGCCATGGCCTGGATGCCTCCTGCTCCTGCATCTACCCGCCAGCCCCGGCAAGCCGGCAGCAACGCTGGCGAGGAAAGGGCTGGCGGGGCCCGGCAGCGTATGCCAGATGGGACGGTGCCAGCTGGGGCCATATCGACAGGCCACAAAGATGCTGCTACGTTACCGTGGAAATGATCCGCCGTTTTCCGTCTCAGGGCCTCCACCGTCTCCTCCGTGTCTGCCCACTCCAAGACCAGCCTCCGGCCGTACAAGTGCGTGCTGTGGCACAGGGCGTTGAACGCTTTCTGCAGAATTAAGAGGAAAAAGAATTAAGGGAGAAAACAAAACCAGGCTCACACGAGGAAAAGCAAAGATGCCTCTCCCTCTGCCCCGAATCTAAAAGGCCACCAGAGAACACCCTACGTGGAGCACTTTGCTCTGATGGGGCAGGATTCATCACCATCAGCGGCTTTGACTCGATCATTTATCTTCTACGTACTTGCAGCAGAGCAAATACCCATCGCTGTTCCTGCAGGCTGCTGCTGCTCGCCGGGGAGCAGGCGGCAATCCAGCAGAGCGAGCAGCTCAAGGTTGGCTGCAGCCTCGCGTCGCCCTGGGACCGCACCTGAGCCGGGAAAGCTGCAGCCTGGAAAAGCTGTCGAGATTTGGGGCAGCACTAGGTGGGTCAACTGCGACTCTCCAGCCACCCCGTCCTCTGCTGGCACGCAGTAAAGCACAGCTCAAATGCGTAGAGAGGTTGCGTTCTGCTCAGGGGCAACGAGTTTGGAGAAGCACAAGCTCGCCGGGGAAAGCCGCCTGCCAACCGTTTGGTGGCCACGGTGGCAGCACATGTGTCAGAGGCAGAAGGCAACGCAGAAGTCCTCTTCTCTTTTTGCCTATGGTGGTTTGCTGTGTTATAGAAATCCAGAGGTTTCCTTATCGTTCCATTCTGCTTAACAACATCTGTACAGCTATAATCTCTTGCTGACATTGAATACCAGCGTGACGGCCAGCACGGCAGCTCAGATGGCTTTCTGTATCTGTAGGCAACCTGCAGAGGCATTTGGGACAGAGCTACTCGACCCAGGGAAGGTTGACTTTGTCCTCATTTCCCACAGACTTTCAAGGAAATTCAGGAATGAGCAGGATTGGGCCCAAAAGGCAAATAAACAAACACGCCACTCAAATATTTTCATCACCAGAGGCACCCAAAGTGCTCCACAGAAATGCGACAGATGGCTGGGGGCAGGGGTAGAGAAAAGCAGCCCAAAATACTCTCTTTCAAAGACGCCAGCTAAGGCTGGGATTACGTAGGGTTATAAGCTCTCAAACTCACATCCCTGGAACAAATACGATGGCTATAGGACCACATAAACACACCCTGCTGTCCGACAGGGACGTGTCCTCCCATCTGGAAACCCCCAAAGCAGCACTGAAGTTGCCCTGGAGAAGCCCAGACCGCTCCTCTGAGCTATTTGCCAAACTGCCAATTTTGATCCATCACGGTTGTCCCCGAATGTCACATCTCTGGGCAGAGTGGCTCTTCCTGCAAGGGGCTTCGGCTGCCCACCACCGCTCCTTGGCAGCCAGGACCCCGCCTGAGCCTCCGGGTTACAAAACTCAAAAAACACCCCCCATTTCCAGTGACCAGCACTCAACAGACTGTGTCTTCCCCTCCTTCCGACTCCCTTTCACTCATATAATTCTCATCCAGTATAAAAAAGCGAAAATGAGCAGCACCAGCTCCACCTCCTCCATAGCATCACTGAGATTCCCCACCTTCGCCAGCTCCCCGGAGCTGACCCCGGTGGGGCACTGTGCCTCCTTTTCGGGGGAACCGCGTTCCCCTCCGAAGGGCTGCAAGCCTGGCTGGTGCTTTTGCAGCTACAGCTGTTTTTATTTGCCGCTGCTGTTGTTTTAAAGGCCTATTTTCACTTGGAATGGTATCCAATTAGCAGAGCAATGTGTTGGCTTAAATAAACACTCAGGGGGAGGTGGCAGTAGGGAGTTGTGATGGCTGTTTACGTTGGCACAAAGAGCCATTTCCGAAGCCTGGCAAACAACTGCAGTTCTAATCGCCGGGCTCATTTGTTAATTTATACTTTTTAATTTCTCACTTCCCGCAGCACGAGGGAGAAGAAGGTTGGAAGACGGGATACGGCCCCGACAACCTCGCTGCGCCCCGCAGTGGGTCACGGAGGAGGGCAGACCATGCCGACCGTGTCCATGAGTACGGTGCAAAGCGCGGCAGCGTTTGGTAGGCTTTGATCCTCAAAGCTGCTTGCTCCGCTACGTTCTCCTCATTGCAGGATCGCTTCCATGCCATGCCGGGCACAGGCAGCCGCCCAGCCCAGTGCGGGACGAGGCCATCCTCTAGATTTACTGGGAGCACTGGGAAAAGTCATGGAGCAAGAGGGAAGGTAGAACACAGATTCACAGAATGGTTTGGGTTGGAAGGGACCTTAAAGATCACCTAGGTCCAACCCCGCTGCCATGGGCAGGGACACCTTCCACTAAACCAGGTTGCTCAAAGCCCCGTCCAGATGCTGCCATCAAGTTGCATTGCACGGAAGAAAATCGCTGGGAGAGGCACTTCTGCCAGGAGCTTGGTGGCGCTGGCCCTTTCCAGCTGAACACACTCCCAAAATGAGCTGTTTCGCATCCGGGGTGAAGCAAATTTGGGGATGCCGGGGCGGGATCGCAGGGACCCCTCTGGCCTGGGCAGGAAAGGACGTGCTGGGACCTCTGCTCCCCACAGCCCCGTCTCCCAGATGGGCTTCCAGAGGGGGGGCCCAGAACAGAAGCCACCCATTTCAGGGGAAAAACGGGCGAATGGCACTTCCTTTGGAAAAGAGCTAAGAAATAAAACTTAGCTCTTCATTGCTCTGAGAGGACTTAAGGCTTTTTCAGAGGGGGGGAAAAAAGGAAAAACCACCAATGATTTAAAAGACAAAGGGATGAAGGGGAGAAATGCCATCCCCATACGGCTGCACCGCTGGAAATCTTCCAGCGAGAGGAGGAAATCTGCCACTGCTGCTATTCCAAAAGAAAAGACAGGTCGGGGAAAAAACTATGTTTTAATCACATGAGAAATATGAGATGAGGACAAGCAGGCTGGCTTTCAAAGGAAGTGGGGCTGGAGGCAGGAGCTATCCTCAGGGTACAGCTCTTCCCTCCCCGCCGAGGGTCTGCCTTCCCAGGACACCTCCTTTGAAGAGCAAAGCATGGCCTGGCCAGAGGTTTGTTTAGTTGTAGCCAAACTAGGGATAAAGAGAGGTGTGGTGTCTGCTCGTCTGAGAGAGAGAGAGACTCACCAGAAAAGATCTCTAATTACGATGGTTTTGCATCATCCTACACCTTTAAGAAAAGGGGAGCTTCCACCACGCAAGGCTCGGCACCCTTAAATGATGAAAAAGGATTTCTTTAAAGCTGCTGCATTTGGTAATAGACCCACTGTCAGGTAACACCGAAAGCTGAAGAGCCCCGGCAAACCTCCTCGCAGGTCTCTTTTGCTCTCCAAATGCTTTAGAGGTTGCATGAAAACCCTATGGCCTCCTCCCCCTAGAAAACAGGACGCCAGAACGCTTAAAAATGTCATTTCTGACCCCTCCTGAGTGTGATTTTGCAGCGTTTGGTTCGAGCTCAGCGTCACGGCTCAGTGCGGCAGGATTTCGTCGCTAGCTCTGAGTACGGCTTGGGCGGCGGACGGAGAGGCCAATGGAGCAGGGAAAAGCGGAGAGAGGAAGGGGAGAGGCTGGAACCGCAGCTTGAAAATGTTTGCCGGATTCAAAAAGGGGATTTCAAAATTAAGGGGTGGCCGATAAACCCACACGAAGGCCAAGCTGCCGGGACAAGGCAGGCACTGCTCTGGAGCAGAGCCTGCTGCGCCAGGGCGCTGGAAAGGCAGAGATCAAGAGACTGGACCATTGCATCCGCCACCCCTGAGTGCTACGGCTCTATCCCTAAATGCCGTATTAATTCGGAGGACAGCGCTGCTCTGCCTATAGATTCCCCCTTGCCCTATTAAATACTCAAGCCGAAGAGCCTCCGGGCTGGAGTCATTAGAGGGACAAAGGGTCAACAACATTAGGAGATTGATAAATTTCCCTTCCTCACAAGAACCAGCCCCAACAGAGGATGCTCTCTGCGATGCCAGCTGCACACAAGGATTTTTCCTTCCGTGTGCACGCATTTTTAAAGGGTTGGCTGTCTTTCCCGAAAGGGCAATTTCTATTTGGAGACCAGATGTATTTTTATATCGACAGGGGAGAAAAGTGGAAACTCGGCTTCCAGTTAATAGTTCAAAAATAAAAACAATCCCACAACAATCCTGCACAGGGAACGTCAGGAAACATGTCGAACGGTTAATACTTCCTTAACTGGAGTTAATTTGTTATTGCCAGCGGCTCAAAGTTCCCCTTCTCTTCCCCCAGCTTCCACGCACTCCCAGCTTGACCAGCAGGTATGCAAACCCTCTTTGTGAATATTACTTTGTCCCTCCCGTTGCTGTCTTTGACGTGGGTTCCTCCCCGTTTCCGGGCTTCGCACATGCGCACGCTGTGATCTGTTAAATGCTAGCGACACAGAAGAGAGAGGGCTGCTAATTTCATCTGATGGCGGCGTAACACTCCCAGTCGAGGTCCATCCATCACCCTGGGAGCCGTAAAACGATCCAAGAGACAGCCCCGGCTGCAGATGTCACCGTGGGAAAGCCAGGCGTGAGACTGGGGCTCTGAAGGATGAGCATCTCCATCTCTGAAGGATGAGCATCTCCGTCTCTGAAGAAGACGCTACTACTGGCAGCGTCCCGCACCCTGCCTGGATGTCACCTCCCCTGCAGGCACGGCTGCCTGACGAGCGCGGCTCGGACTCTCAGCCCTCCCACGACAGCACCTTTCAGCAGGGCTGGCTCTCCTCGAGCGGGCAGCAGAGCACCAGGGGTGGCCCAGGGGATGAAACTCAGGCCGGTGGGACAGGTCTGCCAGGCACAGCACCGGGGAGTTTGGAGGGTGAGCCCCATACCTCTGTCTCGGCTTTGGAAAAATCTCCATACGCACTCCCACAGCAGCCGTGATTGCTCAGACAAAAAGACAAACACGGGAGGTCACGGGCTTTAAATGCCCAACAAAGCCACCCTAACCATTCTATTACAAAACCATCATGTTTTATAAGACGCTCATAAGCGATTTCCAGATTACCACTCTGAGCGAAAACATCACTGACAGTCACAGCTATTCAGCTCAGAGGTCTCCAGGCCCACTCCCCTCCTCTCTCATTTCACTTAGCAATAAACTCTGAGCCAATTATGTCCGTGTTTACAATATTCAGGATCCTATTCATCGATACACAGCACATCCTTTTCCAGACGGCCAACGGAGTGTACTTGATGTGCCACTTGTGAGACAATTAAATCCCTCAAAGAGACAAGGGCGGGGGAAAAAAAAAGTAGAAGGAAGAGCTGCTTTGCTGGAAAAGAAGAACCTCCTCCCCCCTTCAGTGGTCCTCCGCAGGGCATCTCGCTCCCCGCGCGCTCGCCTCCCGCGGCCCCTGTGAGCGTGGGGAGCAGTGGCCGGAGCAAGCGCCCTGCCCGGCTCTGTCACCTCCAGCTGGCTGCTGGCGCTCACCAGCCGGAGATGGGGTTCCTACCGTTGACATCTCTATTTGTCCAGCGCAGCTGGAATCAGCCACCGGGTCTCCACGGGGCTGAAGAGGGACTGGATGTCGGTCTGTGCCCTGTTTCCTCCAGAAACCAAGCAGAAAAGCGGGTGATGCCTCATTCACCCCCAAACTGGTGGCTGAGCAGCGGTAAAGAACCAGCCAGGTCCCTGGATGCACCTTTCCATCAAATGCTTACAGTTTCCTTAGGAAAAGATTAATTCAAAACCGAGGAACAAAGCCTGAATGGCTCTGGAGTGAAGCAGAGGTTAAAGCAAAGCTGGCCAGAGCCCGGGTTCGAGCAGAACCGCAGGCACAGCTCAGCGCGCAGGGAGGGGATCCACGCCCCCGGGGGGGTTCGCTGCACCCCACGCCGCCCAGCGAGCCGGCCCCCAAGGGGAGGACGAATGCTGAGGAGAAGGAAGTCTGAATTAGGGTCGATACAGGACTAACAAAGAAACTCTATGTACTGTGTTATACGGGAGGTCAGACTGGAACAGATGATCTAATAGTCCCTTGTGTTCCCGGATCAATGAATCCTGTCTAAAAACATAAACACAGGCTATGCTTGCTCCCCCCTCCTCTCGCCTTCATCTCTGCTCGCGGTCTTGAAAATTTGGTGTCTCAGGGAGTCAGTGGAGCCACGTGGTCCCTTCCCTTCAGCAGTAACATCCCTTGGCTTGTGCTCACAACCATTCCTCTTCCAGACACCGTGCAAAGCGCCAGGAGCCAGCAGCGGGGATGAAACCCGCACCGCTGCGGCACTGGCAGTGCCCACACAGCACCACACAGCGGGGCTGAGCACCCTCTTCTGCCCAGTGCATGAGAGCCCATGCCTGGTAGAGCCTGCTCCCCAACCTCTGTCAAAGGGTAAGAGCAGAATACTGTCAGACAGGCTACTTGCTTCTTCTGCGAATAAAGAACGTACCCATCTAGGAAAGCTGTAAAAAAAATACAGACGAGCATTTTGAACAGCGATCTACGCCGGCTTAAAACGCTATGGAATATATTGCAGCGTAAAGTGCATACAGATTGCAAAAATGTCGAGATATGGAAACGATGGGTTTTGCATTTTTTTGGTTAAAGCAAAATGTACTTTCAACCTGCAGGCTCCAGGAGCTCCGGTCTTGGTGCTGAGAAAGGCGTTTCCCAGGCACCGCTGCCTGCTGCCAACGTTTTCCATATTGCTCTCAAATAGCCAGGACAAACCACTCCGAGAAAGCACCCTTGGCCACACCAGCACAGCTAGGTCCCCTCTTCGGACCAAGACAACGACCGGGTTACAGAACTTCATCTTCGCTCCCGCGTTCAGCAAGGCAGAGCAGACACAGAGCTTTCTCTCTGCTTGCCCATCCTTTTGGCCAATTCACAACCGCCTTCCTGTTACGCTCAGGCTCTGAAAAGCACCGGGGTAAGGCTGCTCACAGGGGGTTCACAAAAGACATGGAGGAACCGATGAAGATGTGTCTTGTGCGGCTACAAAGTGGTGAACAGGCACAATATCTAAAACTCCCCTAAAGCCAAGGCAGCGGTGGAGGTGGGACACGTACTCAGGTTTCCTGATGCGTTATGTTGGGTCAAAACCATCTCCTTCAACTTCTCACCCTGCTTCTGACAAACCCCTGTCCTTCTCATTTACAAGGATTTTTAACCGTTCTATCATTTGCACCAAACCTCTGCTCATTACAGCTTAGGTTGCAGTTCCTGTCATGCAACCTCCAGTGGTTGCCCACATCGGGGTTTTAGCCTTAGCAGAGCTTTGCCGGTGAATGGTAACAGCCTGCCCCAAATCTGGGCTAAGCCTCAGTGGGACGGAGCCTCCGGGCTCCCTTCCTCACCTTCTGCTCCGAGACCAGGCTGGGAGGGTGCCAGAGGGGGAGGACTACATCTCACCTTGGCATCCTGCTTGGTGAGGAAATCCACAAACCCAAAGCCTCGATGGGATCCCGTTCCTGCCATTTTCTTGGGCAGCCGGACGGTCTTCAGCTCTCCAAAGGTGCTGAGAATTAGAGAGAGAAAAGCGAAGACACTGTGAGATGAAGGGAAGAACCACCGTTTTATCACAAACCACGGTTGCAGACCCATGTTGCAGGCTTGCCAGCGCCGAGGACTCGGGTGAGCGGCGTCCCGCAGCCGCTCTGCTTCCCTGCAAGCCCCGCGGCCAGAGCACCTAGTAACAACTGAAAACTCAGCTTGGATTTCATCCTTTCCGGTCGTAAACCTTAACAAAGCAAAACACTTCTTTAATATAACTGCCATGCTTCTCTTCCCTTTAGGAGACCTGCAGAAACCGAGGACCCAGCCTGCATGCCATGCCCTGTTCAGGGTGGGCAAAGAGCATCTCCAGGTTACCAGGAGGCTCCTGACCACCATCGAAACAGATTGGTTTGTGCCTCTGAAGAGAGGCACAGGATACGGGCGCGAGCCAGAGCACAGCCCCGCGGGGACCTATTCCCCTTCCAAAATAGCTCCTCCATCCCCAGAACCCCTTGTAGGCACCGCGTTCCCAAAGGTGCCATCCCTCTGCTCCGTGAGTGCTGGGTATCGTTTTGGAGACCGGATTTCCTCGTTTTTACCCCGCACTGGGGTACCCGCACTCCCCATTCTGCAGCCAGCCACCCGACCTCTTTCACGAGCTACAATAAACTGGTTTTATTTAAGTTTGCTGAACATATAAGGGGTAACAGGCGAATTCAGCAGACCCAAGTCCTGTACAACAACTTCCAGACCCAGCAGCGTTTCAGACAAGTTTCTGAGTGCCAATGGGACAGAAAGTCAGGAACCGGGAAGGTGGGGGGGTGGAAAAGAGGGTTCACATTTAGCTGGAGGGTGTGGGATAGGGCCGGCAGCGTCCGTGCTCAGACACAGCCCAGCAGAAACCTCATCACAGAGCGCCTGTCCCCAGAGATGGAACTTGTCACTCGAGCACCAAAGCACACAGCCACCCCACCAGCTTGGACCTCCTCCAAAAAGCCTGAAAACAGACCCAAAGGCGGCGCTCGCCAGACACCCCTTTACAGTGCCGTCCCCTGGAGAAATTCCAGGACAAAGCCGACGCTTTCTCTGCATCCGAGCTCCCGCTTCCCCTTCTCCTCCCCTCCCCTCACGCCCATTTATCAAACACATATGCACAAACTGCGGGCAATAAATATTTAATGTGGACCGGGTCTGAATAGATGTGTTATTTTATTTGAAAATCTACACACACGCGCGCATACACAAAAGGAGACTGGGATGCGGCGGTGCCAAAGAGCACCTGGGAATAAACACAGTAAAGGCCATAAACGCTCTCGTGAAATGATATAAGCTAAATCCTGGGAGTTAACCTGGTGCACTGGCAGCATGACCAGGCATTCATCTACCCAATTTCCTTAGGCAACGTGGTGTGTAAATGTACCATTATGAAGCCGCAAAATGAATCCGCACGTCTCCTCCTCGGCGCTTTCCCTCCCTCGCTCCCTCCTGCCCCCTTCGAGCCGGCGCCAGGCAAACAAACAAACAAACCCGAGGGGAGGCGAGGGAGCAGCCTCGGCCGGCGGGGATGCTCGGCGCGGGGATGCTCGGCATGGGGATGCTCGGCCCTGGGAGCAGCAGGAGCGCCGCGTGGTTTCCAGCACCAGGAGGGTCCTCCTGCACAGGGGTGCATCCCTGGAGGGTCTCAGACACCCCGTTTGGGTTGTTGAAGGAGGAATGAGAGAGCTCCTGGCCCAAGGAGATGTCCACCTAGCCAGGAAAGGCAGCCAGCGGGTGGCACGAGCAGGGGAGTGCTCGCTCCAACCTATCGCTCTGTGGAAAACATCACAGGCATTGCCTGGGGGACCAGAATACTTGCTAAAGGAATATGAGCAGAGTATTTGCTAAAAGGGAGGAGGTCTCAGACAACACCCACTCTGTGCACTGAAATACCACGTCTCCCTTTGACACCAAGACTAAGCATGCAGGATGGGCAAGGAGGTGCCCAGCAGGGGCAAGGCGGCTATGGACCATGGGGTCGGGCTACCAGGGGGGAGCTGTGGTGACCCACATCAGCCTGGGCAGAGACAGAAGCTGGCTCTTCCCTCCTCCCCAGCTCAGAGCGGCCCGAGCCACCCATGCTGGGAGAGGTGGGGAGGTGGTGGGGACCTGATCCGGAGCGGGGCTGGCCATGGACATCTCCCTGGGGAGAGGGCTGGGGGGAGGTAGGACGGTGGTGCTCACCAAGGGCGCCCAGAGAGACGGGTCCATTTGACGAAGCTGCAGCTCAGCTCCCAGTGGGAAGCAGGCACAGTGTGTGGGGGGTGTGTGTGAGGAAAGCCGAGAGGCCAGCCGAGACAGGGCTGACCCCACCGGGGCTGTGGAGTAAAACTCTCTCCCCCCCCACTGCGGCGCTAATTAGAAACCACAACACAGCAATTACCATCCTGGGAGCTGCGAATGAAGTGGAGAG
>VZSZ01004487.1:172699-191510 GCA_013398815.1 Ibidorhyncha struthersii | reverse complement strand
AACTCTTTTAACCCTTCGGCTGCTAGTGCGGCAGTGGGATCAAGGGGTGGGAAGAGTAAGACCTGGGTTAAAGAGAACCAAAGAGGGGTCACCGCAGCCCACCTGACAACTGGCTTTGCAGGGCAAGTTGTGGCACAAATCCCACCAGTGCTGCTTGCGATCAGACCGAGCCCACCAATGTGCCGAGATCAGCGCTCCTGGGCTCGGAAAAGTCATCGTTGATGCCTTTCCAAGTGAGGCTCCACAAGATGTCAAAAAAAAAAAATAAAAAAAAAATGGAAAGCTGAAGGGGGACCAAACCTGTCCTCCAGACATCCTTGGGCAAGTCCCAGAGGACCACCCATGAGGGGGACAGCCTGATGTGCCCAGACCACCGACGGGCAGCCGCTCCGCTAACAAGCGGATCTGTGAGAAGCAGAACAAAGGAGATGGCTTTCCCAGGGCCAGTTTCCCTAGTACCTAATAAAATGAGAACTTGGTCAGAAAAAGATGTCCTATCTTCAGGGGCAGCTTATGTGAACTCCTGGATATCTAATAAGGGTCAGTCCCATAACATGACCTTCCTGGTAGCCTCGGGAGCTTCCTCCTATACTTAACTGCACCAAGTTCCCAAA
Source organism: Ibidorhyncha struthersii (assembly GCA_013398815.1). Lineage (NCBI taxonomy): Eukaryota > Metazoa > Chordata > Aves > Charadriiformes > Charadriidae > Ibidorhyncha > Ibidorhyncha struthersii. The sequence goes on along the minus strand of VZSZ01004487.1, from coordinate 190,896 downwards.
CTGAAGAGGTCCTCTCCTCTGCCAGATGCCTGGAAGGGGTCAGGATACTGCTGGGGGAGGAGGAAAGGGAGGTGAGAAGACAGATGGTCAGCCCGATCTGCCTCAGCTCGGTTTCTTCAGGAAAAAGCAACGCGCGGGCAGGAACACAGACAGAAACGCTCGTGGTGCCACCAGCTGCAGAAGCCAACACAGTTCAAATGCCTTTGGCAGGGGGCTGCCCTGGGGGAGGTAAGAGGCTGTACAACCAAAGGTCCTTAATTGTAACCATAGCCCAAGGCTTAAAACCCACCGGACTGGAAGAAGTAGAAATGCTGTAGCAGGCTTGAGGTTAAAAAAAAAACCCAACCATAATAATGCACAGAGAGCTGCAAATAAAGGACACAGTGTCATCCTAAGGAGAAAACTGTGATTCATTAGAGGCTTGTTCAGGACCTTCTCATGAAGCAAGACTGAAAAATACCCACACATACATGCCAGCAAAAGGCAGGAAGGTGGGTGGGCCAATGTCACCGTGCAATTCTAGTTAAGAAACGCAACAGAGAGAAGAATTTTAAGATGAAGAAAACAATCATCTTGATCGCTCCTTGACTTAAAGGCTAAGGCACAAGCTCAAAAATTAGTCCAGTGTCACTTCAACATTGTAGATTCTGCAGCCCCCCTGGGTGCCAGCCCCTGAAGTAGCCTCAGTGGCCAAAGAGCAGTTTTGGAAATGAACAAGAACTGGCTACAATATAAGGAAAAAAAAACCCACATTTTTCCTTCCTTATATATAGACGCACACATACTCTTCTTAAGAACTCAGACAAAAGGAGACCTTATAGCACTGAGCCGGTTATTTACAGGAGACAGCAGCTCCTATGGGCTTTGGTGGTTGCTTCCTATAGAGGAGAAAAAGCCCACATGTATGCACGCACGCACGCGTGCCAGTCCCCCTCGGCACAGAAACATGGCAAAAACCCCCAAGACAAAATCCCAGAGTTACATTTGAGTAAGACATTTCGAAAGCAGCCCCTTTTCCCCCCCCATCGCTCTCCACATCCCCGAGCCCCTCCGCGCTGATGAGCAACAGAGTCTGTGCGTAAAACTAATTAAGTTCCATCGGGAGGTTCGGCTTGATGCCCTGGCGAGAGATGCTTCAGCAGGAGTCGGAAAGAAGCAGCTTAGAAACTCCTTTCATTTGCATTGGATGACTGGACTGTGCAAAAGCAGGCAGCCAAAAACTCCTCGGCAGAGGTTTCGGGCAAGCAGAAAAGGGGACCTGTAGGTAGGGAGTATGTGGAGTGCAGAAAAGGGGGTAAAATAAATATAAAAATTGAGTATTGCAATGAGTATTCAAGGCAGGGAAAAAAGATGTGCTGAAAAATATTCCTTCTGCTCTTGGGAAGATCCACCTTTTCTAAAGTAACTCTGTCAAGATAACACAGAGTTAAACATTTTCTTATCTATGTTAAACACCTTTATGATTCAAACTGAAAAACAGCGCAGAAAACCTATTTCACTCTCCCCCGCCCCATGGCTCATTTTGGATAGTCAAATTAAAGTGGCCAGTTACATTTCCCGTCTCTGAACATCAGCCCAACGTTGCTGTGCTTGGGTTTTCGGCACATAAGGGAAAGGCTTGAAGAAGGACCAAAAAGAAAAAATTTGTTTAATTTACATTTTTTGAGATAGTGAAAGAAGTAAACCAGCCCAGCAGATCCCCGTATGCTCATCCAGAGCTCTCGACTCACGAGGCTGATGCACGTATCTGCAAATCACTGAAAAGCACCTGCACCCTACGTTTCCCTGTGCACCGCTCCTCAGCACCCGCAATTTGGGCACGGGAGCACACGAGGATTAATAAATCCCCCACGCTGAGCCGGGCTGTAAGGATGCAGCTGGGGTAGGCTGTGCAGGAGAACAAGCTTGCGCGTGATCCAAAGGCGGATGACACAGGGTGGTCCAGCAGCCCAGCCTAAGGGGAAAGACGTAAATCTTCCGACAGCATCCCGCAAGAGGGGAAAACGGGGTGGTAACGGAGACCAAGGACAGGAGGAGAGCCGGGTTATGTGGCGGGATCACAGAGGGACCACACAACAACCCTGCAGAGTCAGGACCTGGTGCAAACACCAGCCCCGAGTCTGCTGGAAGGCTGCAGGCAGGAGAGACTGCCCCAGGTGCTAGAGCGCGGTGGGAAATGTAATAGTGAAGAAACTCCCTCTTCTCCTTGCAAACTACAAATCCACTAACGGGGCAGAGCTCCTCAGCCAGGAAGGGGGGATTGATCAACCAAACAGCTTCCCAATCACGCCAAAGCACACCCATCCAACAAAGACACGTTTTTTGCAAGTGCCTTCAAATTACGTGGGCAGATGGGGCCCCATCCAGCAGGCGAGCGAGAGGGGCAGAGCTGCACTGGGAACCTTCAATCCAGAGCAGACTCCTGCAGCTCCCCCCTCCCTATGCCAGACACGCTCCTCCTCAGACGCTCAGCAGCCCAACGCACAGACCTCGCATCCTAATTAGGAAGCCGAAAATCCAGCATTAACGCAAAGCACCACATCATCTGCCGGCATCGTCGGAAGCCGCTTGCATTTACATCTCCTGAGGATGCGGTCTTGAACTGTCTCACTGACGCTACTCTTCGCACGCATGCAGCCCTGCAGTGCTCCAGGCATGGGCTTGGACCACGGTTTTGGGAAGCCACCGTTAAAACAGGAAGAGTCTCTATCCCCCAGAGATACACCAAAACAGGGCAAAAGCACTGTTAGCATGGGAGCCCACCCATAGGCTAAAAGTATCAAGATATAAAGATATCAGAGCACATTCACGCACCTACATGTGCGCTCGGATGCAAACTACCACACCACCGAGTGCCAGTAACCCCAGGGCACTCGATGGCCTGAAGCGGGGATGGCTTTGGAGATCTCAAAGAATGACGGGTCACTTTTTTAAACCACCCTTCCCCCCCCCCCCCCTTGAGAACAAGACACAGCAATCCCACTCAACACCAAACCAAATTCAGAGGCATCAATACTGCTGTCAGCGCTCAAATGCTTAATGAGACATGTTCCGGTCCACGCTCCTCAAACTGCTTTTGACAGGTTTCCACCTGAACGTGTGCCTCTCGGCAAGATACACATTCCATGGTCCTTCCGTGTGCTGGCACCAACGTCCCAGTTCCCAGGGGAAGCCAGAAAGCTGGGATCCAACACTGACCTGACGGATGGCTGCAGACAGCCCACCGATGCCAGCTGCTTCCCGGGGTCCTTCTGCTCGCACAGACGCATTTTTGTGCGCTCCCTTTGAGCACAGGCTTGCAAGCACGGCACCCTGGGAGAGTGCTCTCACGCAAAGGTGAGAGCGTTTGTTTTAATACACTTGTTCTCCCAGTCCTTCTCAGGAGCTGTGTCCGCCCTCCGAGGCACCTAAGCCCCAGTTCACAAAAGGTCCTTAAGTGAGTGATCAATACTGGCCTGAGTAACATGAGCAAAGAATTGAGCAAGGTATCCAAGACTGGATCCCAACGGACCAGGTGTTCTCCTCTCCCATCTGCAGGTTGCTCCAGTACAGGATTTTATTCATCTGACTCCACACCAAGCCACGAGGGAGGCTGCTGGGCCACAGGGGCCAGACTGCCGAAGATCAAGAGGCTCTTCCCTGGGCAGAAGTAGCCTCCTGGGGAGAAGGGGTGGCACAGTGCCCTGGGGAACGTCTTTGTATTCACCGGTAAGGGAGCAGAAAGTATTCTCTTTCAACCAGTAACTACACACAGGTAGGACAAGAGACATTTAGGTGGTGGGCTTTGCTCAGCACCCAAACAGCTACCTCCCTTCCGAGTCCTTCAGACTGGATCCAGCTGCAGACCAACAGTTGGACTGTCTCGATAAAATGACTGGGAAACGCAGCTTGATCTGTTCATCTGGGTTATATCCCTGAACAGGGAATGAACTTATGGTAGAAACCGCTGTTGAGAAAGGGTCGATGATCTGCTCCGCTTCCTTCCACCAGTACTGTAGCCCAGCGTGCCCAACGCCTGCGCATCCGGCAACTCTGCCCTGTCCCCCTGCACCCCTCAAATAATATTCTCAATATTTTAGCTATGTCAATTTAATTTTGCTTTGATTGTAAAGGGCTAAGAGCATAATAAATAGGAATTTTTATAGTCCTATGAATCACAGTCATGTTTGCAATGCTCACGCCCTTACCTAGACTCCGTAGGGTGCTGGGGGGAGTTTCCAGCTGTTGAACAGTGGCCAAAGATCTGCACTTTGGTTTTTCACACGAGGGCACAGTAGACGCTGGGGGACATCCCTCCCAGCAGACAGTCAGGAGCTAAGCAGGTGACCTAGGCAGGGGCAGATGTCTCACCTAGGACAGGTCTGCTGATGTGGTTGGATGGCAGAAGGAACAAGCAGACCAGTGCACCCATGGTTACTGGGAATCACCAAGCTCGTCCACTGTCTCCAGGCCTCCAGCATGGGCTCAGCAGCTCCCGAGGCTTCTCCCCAACATCCCACCCAGCAGCTTCATCTCCCCCCGGCTGTAGTTGCGCAGCCCCTGCCCTACCCCCAGCAGAACCTCACGCTCACTGTGACTTCTGCAGCTCCCCCCCACATTCACGGGCCAACTAACTTCAGGGGGACAGCACGGAGAGAAAAAAATATAAGCAGCTAAGAGGAGGCAGCAACGGATTCTGAAACATTTCTAGCACATCATCTAGAGTTTTAAAAGCAAAAGCATCACTTGCAGAGTAATCTGACCTTAAACCATTCAGCAAGCGATGCTCGCAGCACTGTGCATCCTAGGGCTGTTTGCACTGAATATTCTATATTCTATATATTAATACTGCTCAGCACTCGCTTAACAAACTCACATGTTTATGAAGGGACTAATTTTTTTCCTCCTCTGCCTTTCAGTAGCAAAGATTTCCACGGCTTCAACAGGGCAATGTTACTCCAGGAAGGAGAAATTGTCTCCAGTCATGTAGACTCCATTACTGGGAGAAAGGTGTGAACAGCAAGTATGTCTGGCAGACGGATTCATTATACCACCGTGTCCTTTATAATGGGAAATGAAAAGCCCATTCTGATAACTACACTTTATTATAATAGGTCAGCAGAAGTGAGAGGCATCATCTTATAAAATTAACTTCATAAAGACTGCCTTTAAAAAAAAAAAAAAATCTCTGCTGATTTATCCACCGTATCTTTCTTCAGAGATTTTTCTTCTTCTAGAAGAGACATGACTCCGAAGTCTTGTCCCACTGGCTGTCTTCACTTCTACCCTCTATCAGAGGGAATAGATCTGTTTTCTCCTAATCAGTCCCAGGCACTTGTTTTGCCAGATGCAATAAATGCCATGTCTTTGTCAAGACAGAGAAAATAGTCAGCAAAGTAGTTAAAATTAAAAGAGACACCCATCCCCGAAGGTCTTCCTAAGCAGCAGCATTACTTTCTTTATGGGAAAAAGTCAGAATATGGAGATAGACGCACCCGATAACCTGTTCTGTGCTCTGGCATACCTTTCAATTGCTTTTTCTGCTAGCTGCTTCTTTCGTCAAACCGAAGTCCAGTGTCTCAGCTGATAATAATTTTATGATTTTACAGCTTTACACAATGTGTTTGTGAACAGGTGAAAGGCAAAGGATGGCCAGACAGACATTAAAACACCTTCCACACTCACGGCACTGACATCTGAGCTCGCTCTGAATTCCGAGGGTTGGGGTCTACCGCAACTAATTGGCAGAGGAGGGCTGGAAGCGATGGTCATTGCAATTTTAGGAGAATTTATAGATACAGACCCAACAATAAGTTCTCAGCTATATTTTGCTAAGGAAAGAGGAAACAGTGCCAGACCCAAAATGTGCCACTTGAAATGCAACTCTAATAACTGCTTCCTTCAGTAGTGTAAGCATCAGGTATGTCAAAGCCGTGGCAGACTTCTTTCTACAGCATCTACCCCTCAGGTTGCATTTGACTGGGTAGAAAACTTTAAGTCTTTTCTAAACCTACTTGTTCCCCCTTTGGGGAAAAACAAAACATACAGCTCCTTGAAATGTTATATGCCAACTGCAAAACAGCTTTATTTTTAATATTCATTAAAGCTGGCACAGAGATAGGGAAGGGGGACGGAAGAGGATGCTATGAAACAAAGAGTTAATTGGAACTTCCAATGAAGGCTGCATGGATCTAATGTGATAGATTTTAAAGGAGCCTAATTTTCAGAAATTGCCAGAGCTCCAATCTGTGAAAATGTGGCCTTTCACAGATCTCCAATTCAGCTTGCCACATCTANCCTTTTAAAAAAAAAAAAAAAAAAGAAAAAAAAGAAAAAAAAGAAATCTTGCCATAAAAGCCCCCCAATTTGGTAGCAAAAATTAGCAGCCTTCATGGGATATCAATCCCTTTGTCTCTCCTCCCCTAACTATGGCTCTTTGGAAAGAACTAAGGACCATTTGCCTTTTGTTATTTTTCCAGGTAGTAAAGATAAGAGTAGAATCTAATAAAGAACAAAAATGGGGGCGAAAAAACACACACCCACAAAAGCTAAATCTTCACACCTAGCCCCAAAACAGCCCCTGTAATTGAAAAGCATTTCTCCCTCTGAAGAAAATAACACCTATCGGGTCTCAAAAAAAAAAAAAGTAATAAAAAAAATTTAATCCCCTGAGGGTGCGAGAGAGGCTAACACCTCCAGCAGAAGATGGCAAGACACGCTCTGAACCAGCACCACGCACCCCAGCAAAGCCACCGGCTCCGGTGCAGAAGGTGGGCAGCACCTAAGGCTCACAGAGCCCTTCAAGACATTGATTTTGCAGGCGGAGGACTTCAGCTGTTAAGCAGAGCATTCATGACTCCTGCACAGAGGAAGTTAAGCATCACTCTTCTCCAGCCCAATTAGAACTCGATATCCCCAAACTCCAAAATTAAAAGAAACGCATTTGCTTTGAATCTCCTGCAAACCATGAGCTTGGGGAGAAACTCGATTTGAATTTTACACCCACTCACAGACCTTTCCCAAGGGACTGGCTGCCCTCTTCCCTCCCCGGCATCCACCTCGCCACCGGGGACGGGCAGGAAGAAACTCCTGGGGAACGCGGCTCCCCAGACTCCCTGGGTGCTCACGATGCAGAAGACACACGCGATGGGAAGCACACATGTCTCCAACCGCTTCCAAACCGCAGCGAGGTCCAGCCCAGAGGATGGCGCAGGGCCTTTCCCCGCGGGCTGCCCGGATCACCCCGACCAGCTGGGGAAGGGCAACAGCAAGGGAGGGCACACGCCAGACAGCCATGGGCTACCTTCACCTGCTAGAAGAACACGAATGATGGTGCAGGGCAAGTCTAAGCATTTAAGCGACGCATCCATTAGTGATATTAAAAAGCGTAATGACAACCTAGGGCAGGATTTCCTGAAGTGCCAATGCTGAGCAGCACAGGTACAACCTTTCCAAATTCGCTATTCAAAACACCCAACTCCCTTGTTTCGCTGTTCGGGTGTCATTAACACCTACTGCAGGTCCATTTAAAAAGGAAGACACAGCTCCCTGACAAAACTCAAAACGTAGAAGTAGTGCTTGGGAAAGTATATATCCTTATTTCCAGGAAATATAGATATATATTTGCATAATATATGCATTTGTCTGGGCTAAAACAGACTAATACATATATATACACAAACACAAAGTGTTTACGTATATTTATTTATTAATTTTTCTCCTGCCCAGGCAACCGAGAAAAGAAAAAGCAGCAGGCACAGAAGGAAGCAGGTTGGGAGACATCAGCTGCGGGGCTGGAAAGTGGCTTTTGAGCATGTGAAACAACAGAGGAGATGCCTGCCCTTGAAAAGCCTCCCACCTCTGCGGGCTCGGGGCTGCTGCCCTGCGTGGCGATGCCCAGTGGCGTGGCCCAGTGGCTGTCCCTCGCTGTCCCCAGGCTGGCTGTCCCCTGTCCGGTGGTCCCCAGCCAGCCTTTCCTGGGCAGGCTAAGAGTGCCCCCTGCAGCCCTGCCGTCTGTGCCGCCTCTGCTGCCAAGCAATTGTTTGCAGTTTCCAATAAATAAATAACAAAATACAAATAAGACAGGTTCCTAAACGCAAAAAGAGCTAAAAGCTCCAGAGTAAAGGCTTCTGATTTAAAACCCACAAAAAAAAAAAAAAGCAATTTAGGAGGATGAAGTGTTTAGTATCGCTCTGTCATGCCTGGTTTTGGCCACTCAGAAGGGAAGGAGGGATGGCAGGGGTGGAGGGAGGATTGTGGGTCCCCCCCCAAGCCGTTGGCTTTTGTTTTGAGGATAAAACACACATCTCCGAATATCCTAGGTAAATGAAACGGATGTTCACGCTTCGTTCCGAGTGCGCTGTCAACAGCGCACGCGGCTAGAAGCTGCATGTTCCTTGCAATATTAATCAGACAGCTCCTCTACCCCTCCTCTCCACACCACTAAGGTGCCAGACAAGCCAGGAGGAAAAAAAAAAAAAAAAAACAAAAAAAAAACAAACCAAACACCAACACAGTCATCGTCGCCACNCTCTGCTGGCCTTGTCTATCCTCATGATATACATAACCCTTCCAGCTCCTTCAACTTAACCCTGGGCCCTAGAAGGCAAATATATCCCCCTGGTTTCATTTGCTCCAGCTTTAGAAAGGTCACGTCCGTAGCCACGCAGTGCTGGGTTTTAAATTAGCAGTGCATCACACGCTAAGAGAACTCAACACAGCGACATGGAAGTCCACAATTTTTGCCCCGTTTCAATCGGGCCTCTCAGGGCTGCATTGAAGCAAAAGCATCCCAGCTGCACAGCACGAGTGAGAAAAGCCTTTCGCTCTTCTACAGAGATCTTTACGTTGCACCTACCGTCACCCTGCCAGCAACACGTGTCCAAGAGCCAAGCCACAATCTGTGTCCAGTTAAATTCCAGAGCCCATCCCAAAACAGTGTTGCGTCCTTACACCTTGCGAGGAAAGAGCCTACCAGCCACACGGGAGCCACTGTCCTTACCGGTGGGCAAGCCGGGAGGACATCACAGGCCAATAAAGTAGGTAGAATTCACTGTATGCAGGGAAACGCGTTGTTTCCCCCACGACCAACAAATCACTGCCCCATCGCTCCTGGTAAAGCAGTTTTCACTGCATGGTCTGGGGAGGTTTCAAAGGGTTAAGGGATTCCTCAACTCAGTCCCTTTGGGAAGAAACACCACAGCCCTGACCAGCTGAAAGCGCCTGCCTTCTACTTAGAAGAAAAGCCTCCTCCTACCACAGCACTGCACTTCAGATGTGAAGTATCGCCCTTATTTTGCAGATGGGAAAAACTGATGGGCAGAGCTGGACACCGATTTCCCCCAAATTCCTTCTGCAAGCCAGCAGCAGAGCAGGGACAACGGCCTGGGTCAATGAGCAAAAGATTCTCAACCCAGCAGCAGAAGAGATGCTGTAGTTTACAAAGCTTCACCTCTTTTCCGGGATGCATTACAAGGCTCAATGAGCACTGCACAAAAGGCTGAGGGATACAAAGAAACCAGAGATCAGCCAGCACACAGAAGAATGCAGGCTGGGATCGTAGAGTCCCTATTCGACGCTCAGCACTCTCCCAGGCAGGTCTCATGGCTGAGAAGGTGTTTCTTGCCGAAGCGGGTACTACAGACAGCACAGTCCTGCATCCTTACAGACAGGGGGCTGCTGATCACGGACCGTGTGAGGCACGTGCAGCAAAACGCTCGTGGAAGGGAAAGCAAGACCTAAGTGCTCCCTCCATGATGGGAAGGAGCTACAGCATCACGTGGGCAAGACAGATGGAGGAGGGAGCCAGCCTCAGCTAAAACCTTTCACACCAGCTGTCTGCAGCGGCTCTCAGTGCTCCTCCCCAGCCAGGTGTGCCGAGCATCAGGAAAACTGCTGCACACCTCTCAGGCAAGAAGGGAAAAAAAAAAAAAAAAAGAAATAAAAAATCCAATGCTCTATCGTTTACTCAACAGGCAGGGAAGACCTCGAAGCTTCATGGACGTCTGCTGCACAGTGATGGGCCACTGGGTCTGACAGCGGCTCCAGCCAAAACGCTGGCTTATGTGATCGCTGTCTCACCAGTAGAATTTCTATATTGGTATAACCTGCCAAGCCACTTGTATTTACATTCCGTGAAAGGACCAATTACTTCCACAAAGAAAACAAAACTCAGAATATTTACGATCCAATAGCAAGATCTTACATGAAAATCATACCAGCTCCAGCCCAGAGCACTCCACAGACCTGTCGGAAAGCACTTTCCTACCTGAAGAGTTCCCTGATTTCCCTGACGGTGGCCTGGAACGGGATGTTTCGGACCAGGATCTTGGAAGTCTTCTGCTTCTTGGCGGTTTGTTTCTTCCGGGACGATTTCACAGCGGGCCTGTGAAGTCAACAGAAAGGGCAGGTAAGGATCACCGTGCAGCAAAACACCCATCGCATTCTGGTTCCTTCAAAGTCAGGGACGCAGAAAAATTAGCCAGCTAGCTCACACCGACACCCTCGCTGGCATCTTACTGGCAACAATGGAAATGTCATACAGTACACTGAGAAAGAATGAATTTAAAGGATTTAAATCCTGCAACTGGAAAAATCAAAGTTTCCAGCTTGCTGACAGTTTTTTGTGCCAGCTGACACATTTGCCACCAGCTTTTGTTTTGATATCAAATCTTGTCCATTCCAGTGTCAGGAGAATGTAGTATTATTTGACAGAGTTAAAAAAAAAAAAAGCTTGATGTAAGCTACTTTTGATTTTTTCTTACTCGCTTAGAAAACAGCAAATGAAATTTTTGAATAGACTATTAATTTAAAAAAAAAAAACTTCAGAATTGTATTGCATTTGAACAAGACAAGAATTTCCCTAATACAAAACGCAGCTACTTATTTCATAAAGCAAAGCATTCCGCGTTGCAGGCTGGATACCTACTGAAGGGATTTTAAAAACTAAAATGGGTGAAAACGGTTTATCAAAGAACTGAAATACAAAGCGCAGACAGGGAGTTCTCAGACCGCTTCTGGTCCCCAGGGCCCAGATTTTCAAACAAATTTTGACATTTCAGAGATACCTCCTCCAGTAGGGTTACCAAAGTGCGTAAAGGACAGTTTTTAGGTGCCAACGTTTACCTTCAAACACCTGGATTTGTTTTCAACTTTGCACTTAGAAGATTCTGTACTGAACAAAAACTAGGAAGGAAACCCTAACAAGCAGGACTTGGATTCAAGTAAATTCATCCATAAGTAACAACCTCCTCTGCACCTGACAGCCCAAACAAAACAAGTTAAATCCATTATTTTTTTTCAAGCAAGAAAAAAAAACCCAACCCAGTATTTATCTTGATTTAATCAGAATTAGCAGCAGAACATTATTCTTAAGCTGCTGTTCTCCCTGATGAACTAGGCTAAAAGATTTCATTACCCGTAGAATATTTGTCTTCCAGCACTCTTTAAACCCACTGAAACTTGGGCTATCAGTTGATTTTCCCATATTGACCGAACTGTCATCGAAGCAGAGGTTTTAGAGGAGTCTTTTCCTTGAGTGTGGAAGAAAACTCAAGTGACTGGTTCCCACTTTGGGCTCATTTTTGGGGTCCCACTACTGCACGCTTCTTAGGGATTTTAAATGGAAACATGTTGTTTAGTGAGTGAACACCTTCGCATCAGCTATTCATCATTTTTTTCTTTTCAAGACTGACTAAAGTGACTGAGTAAAGCACAACAAAAGCTGAGGTGTTCAACAGTCAGAGCACTACTGACCACATCCCTCACAACGCAGAAACGTTAAGTAAGAAATTAAGAACCTACCAAGCGTTAACTCAGCTTAAATGTAAGCTCGTTAGAGGAATGAGACATAAGCTTTACCTGATAGCTCTCTCTGAGATTTTCACTTCCAGTTTATGGCCATCTACAGAGCAGCCCTAGAAGTTAAAAGAAAAAAATATATATTAAAAAAAAAAAAAAAAGAGTCACAGCAGCTTCCAGGATACAAACACAGCATTTCACATCTTGCTCTTTCCCATACATTCCTCCCCTTCTCCCTGCCCAAGTTTTTCTCCGCTGAACACCGTTCATGCGACACACGGCTTCTGAGAGGAGGTTGGACACAGCACAACTGACTGAAGCAGCAACTAACATCTGCACTCCAGCTGCCCATCAGTCTCAGCTCTGCCACTAAACTGGCAAAGGTGAGTCACTTCACCGCTCTGGGCTATGGTTTTTCCTCTACCTCTAGACTGCAAATTCTCCAAGGCAGTGACCGTCTTATTATTTGTTCTGGAGTGAGCTGAGGAGGTCTTACTGGCCATCAGTAGCCAAAACAGCAAGAAAGTCTCCTGTCTCTTGCTCCCTGCGCCTCAAAGAACTTTCCTACAGTTCAGCACTGAAAACAAACAGCCTCTTCTCTAATCATCCCTGACAGGGCATACCACATGCAAAGGCGCTACGCACCAGGAACCTGGAGCCCTACTGCCCATTCCCTCCACAAAAATACCCGTTTTCCTGCTTTCTCTCTTCCCCAGGATCCTGCCTTTCAAAAGGATGGAGAACGCACATCTAGCCCGAGGCTTCCCCAAGGCTATGGAAGGTGAAATGCCCTCCTGTTGAAGGTGGGACTCATGGATTGCGGTCACTGAACATGCACAGAGTACACAGAGTAATTCCTTCACATGTGCCCAGAAAGGGATCACGGCCAGCTGTCTACCCTACACCATCCAGGCAGTGTGGACCACTCAGATGTTTTTCCAGCAGCAGAGAGAATGATTTATCTCTTCACAAGGCAGCCAAACCCTGCAGAGTGTCACGGAGAAGGCAGGAGCCTAAAAGACCCTGTAGCAATGGCAGAGTCACAGAGGGTAAAGCCAAACTCTGCAGCACTAAACACTAAGCAATACTTGTTCTGCTCCCAAGTGGGGACCCGGGTCTCTGTCACCTCTGCAAAGGGCACCTTGCAGAATAAACTCACTAAATTTCAGTCATTGCATATTTTCTGCCACCTCTGTAATGGACCAGCGCTAGGAAACACTTTTGCATGAGGTCTTGTCCCTTTCCATACCCTCTATCCTCACAAACCGGCCCGTTTTAGAGGCTTCTCCATCAGCACAGCTTAACTCGTAGCACCAACGGCTCGACTATGTTTTGAACCTCGCAGTTCATCCAAGCCTTTGCCCACCATCTCTGGAAAGAAACCTGGACCGACAACGCTTCAGCTTACCTGGAGCCGGCGCAGGGCCTTCTGGGCGCTTTCTGGCTTCTTGTACTCCACGAATCCAAAGCCCATTGAAAGCAAAGCCCCTGTCAGAAGAGAAAGGGGACTTGTTGAGCTAGCAGGAAACGGCGACGATATTAAGCAGAAGACTTAAAACCAAATCAGAAGCAAGCACCAATTGCCAAAATTGGGGGACAAACTAATACCCCAGGCGAAGGACGAGCCTGCCCATGCCCTGACTCTGGTGTTCCTGGCGAGCACCCCTTACTGACTTGTTCTGAGCAAGACCCTGCTCCTGCATCAGCACAAAACTGTGCTGATGTTGAAGAGGAGATAACCCATGTCGCATGCAAACCAGATTTTTGGCTTTCCGTAATTTCAGTGCAACCTCCTTAAATAAAACACTAAGTCCTACAAAACAGCCGTGGGTCATAGGCGGGTAAGCGATCCCATCAGGCACATGCAAACATTTGTTTATGCACAGGATGTTTTCCTCATGACTGAAATGAGACCTTCATTTGGAAAATTTGCCAACTACCCAGAAATAACGGTTGTGACTTTTATTGCAGGATAGCAACGTGCAGGTTGCAGTTCGGTCCCCAGAGGAGACGTTTCTAACCTGCCGCCCCTTCAGAAATTCATTTTGGCCCAACAGTTAGTTACCAACCACTGCTGGGAGCCGAGCATTTGAGATCTGTTTCAGTCTGGACTGCCACGTGCTCTATTTCCCACCATCACAAAGTACAAGCCCCGCATTTCATTTCAGAGGCGAAATGCCTTTGAGGTCTGCCAGGCACAAAAACCAGCAGAACTTGTGTAAACCTGGGTGGGCAGCTGCTGGTTCCAGGCCAAAGGAGAAGACATCTACTCACCGCCCCGCACAGCAAAGGTTTGCAGCACCTACGGTCACACCGTGCTTCTGAGGAACACACTGACCAGTACGAGAGCCATAATTAAGGCTGGGTGACGAAAGGAAAGACCCGCACGCAAAACCATAACACCCAGTTTCCAACTTCCAAACCGCAACAGACTGTAGAGATGACCCCACAGCGGAAGCAGGGGATCACGTTGGTAGGTGGTACGAGACAAACCTAGGCTCAAATGTTGCTGTCTGGTTACGAGCATGCCTACAGCCAGACATGCCATGAAGTTCACTTCATTTCTTTTTCTTTCAGTGCATCCAAGTTTTCAAGTATCCCATGCAAGGGGAGCCCTGCTAAGGCAAAATCCTGTAAAGCTGTGCAACTCCCCAACCTAAAATCCAGAAAGACGACACAGCCCACCTAGCCAGCGCTTGCCTCAAGCAAACTCATCCCGGTCCAACCGTCCAGAATGTGAGCGCAGTCAACGCAACGGGCACCACTGCTCGTAACCGCAGCCTGCTGGGTTCAAAGCTGGCAGGCAGAAGGCAAATGAAGCTCACTCAGCACAATACTCCACCAGGCATCCTTGGAAGATCCCGGCCGTTACTGAGGATAAAGCATGTCGCGCACAGGTTTGATCATCGTGGGGCACCGGTTCCTTTCAACTTGCATCCCACCCTCTTCTGTGATCCTGAAGGAGCTGTTTTTTCTGTCTAAAGATCTCAAGACAAGACCACGTCTCCACAAATCCCACAATTGAGCTTAACCTTCTAGACCGAACCCCGGGGTATTTTTGGTTGCTGCTTTCAGCCATTTCAACAGGCACACTTCTAGAAATATTAAAGATTTTGCCAAAGAGAACACAAATGCTCAGCCAGATGAATGCTAAAGCAACACCACACCTGAGCCCTCCACAACCAGCCGAGGGAACCAACTGAACAGCAACATCTAGAGTACCTGCTTTGTCTTTCTTCTTGGATATTGTGCAGCTCTTCACAGCTCCCACTTTGGAGAACATCTGCAAGGAATTCGGACACGTGATTCAGTTCCCTTTGTCACAGGCTTGCAACTCGAGTGACACCGTGGCCCTCTTCCAGAGCCAGGAGCACACGCTCGCACACCCACCTCCCCCCAGCGCACACCTGACAAGCAGGCAGTGCAGCTGTGTCTTTTCTTACAAAATCATTTCTGTACAAATATACACACACGCAGAGATTTTTCAAGGTATCAATATGCACGTTCCCAGAAATCCTCCACCACTCCTCAGAAACAGTGCAGAGATATCCGGGGTGGTTCTGGAGGAACACTACGGATTACAAGACGCCCTCAGCCAGGTAGGGACCTCAGGGGTGGGCGACTCCTGTGATTCCCCTGCAGCAGAGCTCTTTCCAAAGACACACAGGAGGGGCTGCAAACCATCTATTTGACTCCCTTGTAAAACAGCAGCCAGAAGGCAGAAAAAGAGGGGACAAGTCCCAGTCCTCCTCTGAACATCTGCGTTTGGCCCCAGACCCAGCTGGACCAGGGTCTCTACGCAGTACAACAGTCCCAAGGTAGAGGAGCACAGGTCCAGGATGGACTGACAGTGCGCCAGCATTCTTGAGCCATTAAATGTGGCATTTCACACAGCTACAAAAAGTGGCAGAGACAAGAACTCCCAGCTGCTTTTCCCTATTTTGCTGCTAACATCTCACACGGCTTTAGAAATGCTACAATCTCTCCCAAGTGCTTTGCTGAGGTAAAGTAGCACAGACAGCTCAGTGTTGATAGAAGCTTAGATGAAAAGCACATCTCAGTGAAAACATCGTTTATTTATTGCCTTAACACACAAAGCAGTATCATAGCTGTAAAGGTGCTTGTCCCAAGGAGAAGCATTACAGAAAGCATGGGAAATGAGGAGTCTTAAAAAGATTTCCTACTGCCTCCACCTGTCCCAAGGTGGAATTAAACCCCACCAAAACAGTTTCAGATACGTTTGTCTTAGCTGACACCTGAAACCCCAAAGCGGAAGTTCCCAGTCCCAGTACAATCCAGTGCTCCCTCATCTCCCATTATGTCATACTGGCTGCAATTTAACTCCTTTAAATGCTTTATCCTCAGCACAACAGGGGTGGAGAACAGCTTGCCCCCTGCCTTCTGCAGGGGAGTAGAGCCCTTTCTTCTAGCCCGTGGCGGGAGTGGGAGCTTTATTCCATCAGGCATCTCCCTCTGGCCCTCAACTACACACTCAACGCCCTCCTGCTTCTTCTGAGCAGACCATGCTAAGCAAAACCCAGTCCCTGCTCCTCACTTATGGCTCACCTCCTTCAGCGTGTCTTCCGTGGTGGCAAAGTTCAGGTTTTTGATGAACAAGGTACACCCAGGAATGCTTTCTTCTTCCTCCTCCTCCTCTTCTTCCTCCGCTGCTGTTTCCTCTGAGTCCCTTATAGCTTCACCTGAAACAAAAAGAAAAAACCCAACTTTGTAAGATGTAACACAGCCAATTTTGGGGGAGCTTGCCCGCCACCCCAGCTAATAGTTACTACTCCAGGAGGAACAGGCCACTTCTCTATTGGCACTCTGTGAATGGATGTAGACCGAAGCAGCTCAACGCACAGTATATGAACACGTCTCCATGAAAACTAAAACACTGCCTATTCTTTGAGTGTAGAAACTCCACAAACCTGCCTCCCCCCAGCACTCCGACACTCTCACACCAAACCCAGCCAGACCCCTGCTGAATTAGGCAAGGGCCCCCAGACTTGCTTGAGCATCCTTCTGTGCTGCTGCTCTGAAACCTCATCTCTTGCCAATATGCATCCGCAGGATGTGAAATGACAACTTCCCCATCACCATGTGAAGGAATACGGTCTATTAAGCCCAAACACATACCAAAGGGCAATAGGGAACCGCAGCCAGCACAGAGACTGTGGGCTTAAAGGGCTTCACTATGGCACTAACACTTCCAGACTTTATACTCTGTGACACAGAAACCTCACTCAGGCCAATAGCAACGCACACTATTTTGTGCAAACCTTGCTTTGGGATTCTGCAAAGACAAACTTGTAAAAAGAAAACCAAATAATCAAGCTGCAATTCAGCAGTCAGTGCAACAGCTTCCTCTGGGGCACCCAAGCCCCATGATGGAGCTGCCAGCGCCTGCCCAGAGCTGGGAAATTAAGAGAAACCTGGATACTGTACAGCTGATCGATGGCAAACCTGCTGGTATTTGCAGTTGGTCTTTATCAAGGAGGGAGGCTCTGGCAACTGCATTTTGACTGTCTCCACCCATACAGCCATCCATCCTTTCCCCTCTCTGCCCAGCTTCTAAAATGACAGTATTTAACACGATGAAGAGGCCTTCATGAAGAAGCTACCGAGATTTCGCACACACAGGAGGGTGGGAAGAGATCTGTTGGATCCTGCACTGAAGCTGAAGCAGAGGCTGCAGTGGGACTAGGCCCTTATTAGACATCAGAAAATACACACAACCACATGCACTTGCTCTCTCTCTCTCTCATCCACTGACTTGCCAACTCCTTTCCTCACCAGACCACTTGTCTTTTAGAGAAGCTTCATCCTGTACAGCATAACCTGATGCTGTGCTCAGAAGGGACAGACTATGCGTCTCCCTCTGGCATTAACATCCCCTTTGGCAATTCTTCTAGGCTTATTTCTCCGTCATTTCGTACGAGGAGAACCTGCACTGGGCCAGGGCTGCGCCGAGACCCCCCAGCTCCATCCCAAGGGCCATCTTTTCCCCATGCAGTTCCATCTGGCTGCCCTCCCTGCCCCCAGCACCACCGCAGCCCAAGCCTTTTTGGTCGGATGGTCTGACCCTCCTGGCTCCAGCCAGCAGGGTATTTGCCAACAAGGCAGAGAAAAAAAACAGATCGCCTTTGAAGGAGGCTTGTTTGAGGGAAAAGATTCAGCGAGACAGGGGCGAGATGAAGAGGTGCCTCTGTCTGTGGTTGGCACAATACAAGACGGCCACACGCTGCTGCCCAGAGCCCTTTTGTGAGCGAGGCGTTCACTGCACATCCCCTCCCTTCCTTCTCCCAGATCCAGAGGCTGGCAGCAAAGACCATTATCAGCCCTGAGCAGCCTTCCAGGAGCTCCAGCGCTTAAAGCCCTTTATCTCCAGGTAAGGGTCCCAGTTACAGAGAGATAAAGTG
>VZSZ01004487.1:159658-172649 GCA_013398815.1 Ibidorhyncha struthersii | reverse complement strand
AAGGGTTTAAATACACAGACAAGATTTAATTTTTACAGCCCCTGGGACTGGGAGAAAGAGGTTATACTCAGGGAGGGAACGTCATGTCCTTGCAGTAAGAAATCACCCAGACAAAGCACACAGAAGGGCTTGACACAAAAGCACAGAAGAAACACGCGCAGGGACCCACAACCTGTCATCAGCAAGTCAGCCTCTCCATCCACTGCCACTCAGTACTCCCGTTGTTGCTGCCTGCTTGGGTGCCCACAGGCAGGGATGGTGACCCTGCACAAGGGCGCAACCGCACACATGCTCAGGGGGTCAGGTCCAGCTACTGCCCTCCCAACGGCTGCTGCCAAGAGCAGACTGGACCAAAAGTCTCTTCCCAGTTAGCCCAGTCCAAACTGGACCTGCGTGCCGCAAGCGGCACTGCACTGCCCTCACCTTATCCAGGAGGGGAAGACGGCAGGGATGGGAATGAGCACAACACTTGTGTGATAATCATCAACTAACGTACCACAGAGCCCATGACCCTAAGGGCCGTGCAGACGACTTTGTGAAGATGATTCCTGACCCTTTGGGGATGGAACATCAGCATCGCTGCTTTCCACATAAAGGAGAGGCGAAACAACCAGAGATGCCTCTGTCCCAAAGTCAGACTTCTTACCAGGTACCCGCCCTGCTTCGCCCTCCTTTTCTGGAGCCTCGAGGGGTTTTTTCTGAGGGGCGGGGCTGAAGAAGACACCCATCGGAGCCCATTCCAGATACAACGGCACAGAATGAAACTGTAAAGAGAACACAGGGGAGAAATGAAGAGCGGAGGGTGAGGCCTGAAGAAAAACCTCTGCTCTCAGCTTTATTTTCCCTCTCACTTTGCAACGGAAAACAGCAGTAGAAAAGCTAAGCAACTTTTTCAGTTGGCTAAACTCTCTCTCACTGAAGGACAGTCTGTATCCAGCCTCACACAGGACCAGAGTCTACCAGGTACCGCACTCCTCTATCGTGAAAGGTAAAAGAAACCCTCCCCAGGATTTTCTAAATGTGTCACAGCCCCCTCCTCCAACTGTCTTCTGCAGGTTGAGAGCCCTACTCAGCCACCGCTGCACAAGGATGCACCGGTTATCTCCCTAAATCCAAGGGATAGAGAGTAACAGCAGTGGCTCTGGGATAACCAACTTCCCTCAAAAGTCCTGTGCCCCTCACATTTGTAGCAAGCACCCCTTTCTGCAGCTTCACAGCTAGCCAAGATCTGCACCCTCCAAGCAGCTGCCTACCACTCGCCACACTCACCTTGGAGTACGCCAGCTTGGTGAATGCTTGCTTGGCCTCAGTTGGCTCCAGGAACTCCACAATGGCCGTGATGCCTCCTTCTGGCAGCAGCACCCGGCCCAGGCTGCCGTGTTTGCCAAAGATAGCCTCCAGCTCCGCTACACTCGTGCTGGCCGGGAGGTTCTTTACCAGGATCACTGTTTTACTCCGCTCACCAGCAGCCTGCCACGTTTGGTGGGGGAAGAAGGGAGATGGGATTTAAAAAAAGCAAACCCCAGTATCTTACTAACTGAAGATCCAACACGCCGTGCCCTCTCGCTCCACATCACCCCTTGCCAGGGTCCAAGAGGGCCAACAGCCATTTAGAAAACAGTTTCTGTAAGATCCACATCCCAGTACAACCTTCCTGTTCCCCAAACAGGAACTCCAGCTCCACCCTGGTATGGACACAGGACGACTCCTCTGCCTACAGCAAGCTGACCATCATACTATACGCCATCACACTATATATTCCAACCATCCCGAGGGCAGTTGCATTTTCACACGGACGGAACATTTCCTAACCCATGTAAGGGTTCAATCCTGCAAGATGCTGAGGATTTAATTAGCAATTTCAAAAATAGCTGAGGACACTAGGACTAGGCCACCATATAGAAGAGGTAGGTTCACATCGCTGTCTCCAGCTAAGCATCTCACCTGACTGAAGGAATCCAGGCTGACTCCATTTTCAATGAGGAACCGGCGAATTTCCTGGACCAGCTCAGTTTCTCCCAGAGCAACCCTCACTGCCACGCTGTCTTTACTCTCCTGCAGCCAAGAAGGTCAGTCACCTGTTGTTCCTGCTGCTCTCAGAAGCAGATGCAAAGGGAATTTGACAAAGAGCTTGAAGGTAAAATGCTCCAGCTCCTCTGAAGCTGCTGGGAGTTTTGCTGCTGAAATCAGAACACTTCCCAAGGCAAAGTGAAGTTTCCAGGAAGGCATAAATTCCCATCAGCTTCTAGTTATGTAGAAATGCAGAATTCAGCCACAGAAAAGCAGAGTGGGAAGGAGGGCTGGGAGTGTCACTTTGCTTTCCAGTGACAAAGGGATTGTTAGGCTCAGATCCCACAGAGAAGCTACAGCACCAATGATCTATCAGCCTGCATGGTGCTCGTTCACACACAGAGGAAGGCCCTGGCCATGAGGGAACAGGTAGGAAAGTGATCTCCCATCCCAGCTGATCAATAACCCAACTCACGTGATCCAGCACTTGGCTTTTGGAAGCGTTGTACTTCTGAGCAATGGCATCAGCCACAGCGTTTGTCCCCACAAACAACGTGTTCCAGTTGTGAGAGCTGGAAAGAGAAAGAGAGAGCCAGGTTCAGAGTCATGAGGTCCCTTCTTCCACTGGTGTCTCTCTATTCAATGGTCCTGGGAAAAAACACCCTTAAATGCCACCATTAGCAGTCAGGGTGAAGAGTCAGAAGAAAAGAAGGGTGGAACATCCTTAGAGAAGGGACAGGATGAGGGAGACGTGACTGGAGAGCGAACAGGAAGGCTGCAGTGTGGGCAGCTTAGCTCTTCTCCCCTAGAGGTGACTAGTCACAGCTCTGCAGTTACAGCTGGAAGTTCAAATGTTGGCTCAGAGAAACAAATGTTTTTGTCAACTGGTTTCCTAAAAGCACAAATCCCACGCCAGCAAGGTTGCATTCCTTTCCCTTCAAGTTAGGAAGTATCAGCCACTTTCAAACTAATTTGTCACGTAGAAAGATAAAGTTCCTGCACGTTCCAGAAATACAGGTGACCAAGCACAGAAGGAAAACCCAACTAATTTGAAACCACGACCCTAAAGAATTATAGCATCAGACCAATTTTCGTTACACACCGGAGAAATAAACTTGTACACAAAGACATTCAAAATCGCATTTATCTCAGTTTCTGCTGCTCACTGAACTACTAGAGCTACTTGGACGGACAAATCAAGTATGTAAGAGATAAAGGAAACAGAGCTGCACAGCAAGTGCTTTATTGGCTTCGGTAATCTATACAGCCCCTGCAAAGACCCCAGGTGCATTCCTGCCACTTTGGAATTTGGCAGGTTGTGTTGTCTTGCTCCACTAAAAGACACCTCTGTACCTGGCACTGTTGGCTTTGTCCTTGGCCTCTTTCTGCTTTTTGTAAGAGGAAGACTCTTCTGCATCCAAATCTTCACTTTTTTCCTTTTTGATTGTGGACGGTAAAAGATGCATCATTCTACCCTAGAAGAACGGAAGAGGTCAAACAGCTCTGAAATAACCCACAGAAGTTCACAAACTAAGCAGAGTGGAGGAAATTTTCTGGAACCTTTCCTAGTCAAGCAGCCTAGGTGGATGCAGGGAACCTTCCTTCCCAAAGGAGACATTACTGGAAGTTAGAAGAGCCAAACAATGCGAGAGACAGACTCGGATCTCCTTCTCCACCTCTAGCTCAGGCTTTGGTACCTGCCAGGCTGTTCAAACCAGCCTGGTCTACCAAAGCAACTGCGTTCCCATACAGCAAGGCAGAAGGGACTCAACCTTTTCAGCAAAGCATAGAAGCAAACACTGGGCCACATTACTAACAGATATTCCCACCAGCAGCAGTCCAACAGCACAGGAAAACCATCAGTCACCACACCTGGAACACTTGCCCATCCATTTCTGTGTAGGCCTTCACCGCGTGCTCGGGAATCATGTAGGTGATGAAAGCAAATCCTTTGGATTTCTTGGTCAGTCTGTCTATAGGGAAATGGATCTCCGAGAGGGGTCCTGCAAAATGCAAGACCTTTCCGTGAGAGACGTCCTCGCACAGCCATCACATGCGCTGAACTGGCACCTCCTGGCCAAAGCCAGGGAGGAGAGGAGCCAGGGAGCAGCTCTGAATACCGCAGAGGGTGTGCAGCAAGCCACCAGCCTGGGTGAGGACCTGTGGCTGCAGATTGACGAGGGTAGGCCCAGCAAAAGCACCCCAACTCTGGTTGTACACTGTGTGGCAGCTCACAGGGCTTTGACACACGACACAAACCAGGCAAGCTCCGAGCAGCTGCACTTACCTTCAGTCAGGAATAAAGATTTCCACAGCCTGACCTTCTCTACCCTCCAGAATGCTCTAATGCCAAGACAACCTTAAATTTGTTTAACTTGAAGCTTCCCTTTTCTAGCTCAAAGCTTCCACCTGACATGCCAAATGCAAATTTGGGGTGTGTGTCAGAGATTCACCTCTTACCTGCAGCATCTAGATATCTGCGTGATCAGTATTTCGTGCAGCAGGTGCTTTTGGTTATCTTCTCCTCCTCCCCATCCCACTAGGAGTCAGAGCCTTCTCTGACTGCAAGAGTTTTTACCGTTGCATCAGAGATGCGATGAGAGGGGTGAGGGCACACGCACACAGCAGCACATTCTTCAAGCAAAGGAGCACGGAGGCAGCACCAGTTTCAAAGCCAAGTGGCCGCACACTACCCCACCAGGCAACCAAGATGACAGGAGTCAGTCCATATTCAGGATTGTGGCACACAAAGCTTTGTCCATTCGCACCCAGCAAGAAAACCTCTGTGGGCACGAAGGAATGACGTAGCCCTGCAAGTCCCAGTCCCGCAGCAAAGACTTACCATACTTGGAAAAGATTTTCTCCAAGTCCTCCTCAGTGCTAGTAAAGGGAAGATTCCTGACAAAAAGTCTCCCTGATTCAGATAAGTCCTCCTCTTCCTCATCGTCCCTCTTCCTTCTTTGCCATGGCTGGCTATCAGGTTTTGCTGTAACAGTTTCTTTTGGGGCATTCCTGCATCGTAATACCTCAACGCATCGTCCACCTAATCCACAGACACACACAGAGGGACATTAGATGTTTCCCAAGGCCGTGGGCAATCAATACCAATCCACAAAGAGCCTGGGCTGGCAGCAGTGACACAAGCCATTACAATTCACAAGCTTTGAGCAGATCTCTGCCCGATTTAAAAAAAAAAAAAAAAGGGGGGGGGGGGCCCCAACAGATCAGTCTTCATAAAAAAACAGGGTAACATTGCTAGACAGCTCCACAGTCTCCCTTTCCTTTCAGAGAGCTCCAGCTTTTCTGCCTGCGCCAACCTAGTCCACAGGCTTCCAAGTAGATACTCCCATCCTGCATAGGATTTTTGCAAATGTAATTCTAGTAGTTCAGCTAAGGACTAGGCCAAGAACAGGTTTCAAACACAAGGCTTGCAGAATCGTTTGTACAAATCCCCTACACTATCCCAACCAGACTTAAATGATGTAATTTTTATACCACGAGCAAGATACACTTGAAGCATGTGACAAAAAATGAGGGCCAAAGAGCAACACACACGGCTCAGTCACTTGCCAGTTCTGTGCTGCTCCTGACACAGCACCTGGCTTACCCTGCATCCCCTGAGTGGGGGAAACCACCCCCACCATCTGCCTGGGAAAAATTAAAACAACGGGAGGTACTTCTGCAGCGAACACTTCAGCAGCTGAGCACCCTGCCATTGACATCAGCCAGAAGAAGGAGCTAACAGCTCTTACCTATGTATTCTTTTTTCCGCTTCAAGGCCCTTTGCACTTCAGCTTCACTCTTCAAGTCAACAAAGATACAACCTTGGAGGAAGGAAAGGTTCAACTGAGCATCATGTGGGGAACACACAACCACTAATTGGCTAATTAAGGGTGAACTGGGCTTTCTTTAATATAGATTCCTATAGATAAAGCATTCAGCTCCCATTAAAGTTTCAATCCAGCCTGAAAATGGCCGTATCAGACCGGAAGGTTACCTTTTAAAAGCTTATTCTCTACATGTAAACCAAAGAAGCCTGACTTCACAGCTGAAGTAGGTCTTCACAGGTGTCTCCAAGAGCAAATAAAAGGCGCATATGCTGTTAGGCAACGAAAGGAAAACAGCATATAGCAAAGTTCCCTGCCAGCTCTAAGGACCTGCTCCACACTCTTTCTGATGGGTACCTCCAGCAGCCGCAGGCTGTCAGGAGACCCACCTTGGCTACAGACCGCTCTGCAGCCGATATGCACAGGTCAACACAGTCTCCGGGTGCTGCTGCAGCTGTTCCAGAGGAAGAGGCCTTTCCTTGGCGTGGTTTGGGATGTTTCAGAAAGTTCCGGAGGCAGATCAAAGAAAAAGCTCCTGCTGCTACTCCTAAGGGAGCAGAGCCAACGTTACTCTGCCCACGGCATCTTATGGACAGCAACTAGGGCAGCTGAGCTGCAAAGTCACACAAAGGTCTGTGAGAATCGGGATGCGAGCCAGCGATTTGGAATTGCAAATGAAGAGAGCAGAGGTCCTCTAACTCACAGATCCAATTCCCCTTCTACATATAGACATTACCTGTATTTTTCCCCTGGGCGTTTTTTCCTATCCGGATTGCCACTGGCTTCAGAGGCAAGAAGAATTCATGAATCTTTTGCTGCAGGAAGAATTATAATTGTTTAAGTAAGTTCTCAGATACAGTAAGATACAGTTTCAGACTTAGGCTTTACAGTAAGCAGCACGTTTCAGACTTGGGGTTTGGTGTTTTGTTTTTTTTTTTTTTTTTTTTTTTTTTTTTAACCATACACTATAAAAAACACCACATGCAACACACAACATCTCTGCACAAAGCCAATTCAAAAGTTTCCCCGACCACCCACACAGCTCCTTAAGTGAAGATAAAAAGCCTCTGCAAAGATCATGCTGAGTTACACACTGAGAACACCCTTAAGCCTCCATTCCCAGCTCAGTAACAAAGCTTGCCTCAGTGATGTTCAAGGGGGCACCACGAAGTTTCACTGTGTGTGGTGTGCTGCCTTCTGCTGAGCTGCCTTGGTTCTGGACAGAAGGATGGAGGAGAGCCAGGAGGGGGAGAGAAAAGATGCTGAGTGAAAAAACAACAAAAGTCACAGCACAACGAGCTGGTCTTGTCCAACAAACAAGAGGGTGAACAGTGGGAGAGAATATCAAGAGACTCTCGCAGCTGCATCAGCCTGGGACAGTCAAACCCAGTCACCAAAAACCAAGTTCTGCAGAACATCGTTTCCTGCAGACAGAGATGGACACACGTAAAACAGAAAAGCCTCCAGGAAGGGCACCAGCAGCACCTGTTTGGAAGCCCCACCTCTGGAAATTCAATCAGCACTAAGAGGAGATCCAGCAAAGTTTTTTAATGGCTCCTGCCCAGTGAGCCAAGAAAGCTGGTACCTAGGGGGTCCCGCAGACTTCAAGCTTTCAGCTCATCCCTGGAGTGACTGACAGACACGTACTATCCCAGAAAGCTCCTGCTTTAGATAAGACAAAAGTCTAATTCAGCTGTACCTCTAGCGTGGATCCTTTTTTCTTCTTCTCCGCTGGCGTTTCTTGCTGTGTTTGTTGGGCTTTTGGCTTCCCGCTTTTATCTGTGTGGGTGCCAACAGTTTCTGCAATGCCCGAATCCTCCTCGCTCTCACTTTCCTCTTCCACCTCCTCACTATCTGCTTCCTCCTCTGTACTGGATGAGGAGGAAGAATCCTTCACCACTTTAGATTTCAGGTAATCCATATCCGAGAGGTCTTTGCTGGTAGCTGCCTTCTCCTCTCCTTCCTTTGCTGTCAGAGAGGGCAAACCAGAGCATTTTTGCACACAGATGCTGCTGCTCTCTCCCCAGCCAGGTTGGGAACAGACACAATCACAAGAACCACCCCCCCCCTCCTCTACCCCTTTTCAAGACGAAGAAAGGCTTGAAAATAGCATAGCAATTTTATCTTAGCAATTCCAGACTAACATGTCTGGATGACTATTTTTCAAAGCAACAGTTCATGTATAAATCATATTAGAAAGGAGCTTGAGGAACTCCATAGCAGCGTATTTTGTCTCAATTTTAACTAAATACTTCAGACAGACCCCAGAGAAGGTTTTCAGTTGTTTGGTTTAGTCTTGCAAGGTAAAGGACAGAGGAAGCTGTTTCTCCAGAACACTCCTCCCTGCCAAAGATCAACTGATCGTTTTAGTTACCCAAAGAGAGGTGAGAAGCAGCGGGGAAATGCCATTCACTGCAAAAGAACAGCATAAGGAAATATCATACAAGGAGGCAGAAAGGCTCCAAAACCACATTCATCACTGGACAAGGACACTGGATTCTATGAATACATGCATCAGACTGCAGCCCAGATTTCTCAGTCTCCTAAGTTAACCCACTAGATACAGTTTTCCTTTCAGGATCCAAGATACTGAACTCTGTCCCTTCCCATCAACTCTGACAAGGCCCAAGGACACATCAACACTTCCAGAAATACACAAAGGCAGACCAGACGAGTTTATGGACATCAGCTACAGGTTACTAAATAAACTGAAACCACATCCAGCACTGGAAATCCTGGTGATGAAAGTGGCTGCAGGGTAGGAGAGCGTTTAAGAGAAAGATGCAAATGTTTGCCCTGTTACCCTTCCCCAGACATTGACTTAAGGAGCCAGGGCAAAGCACAAAAGCCGTACCCTTAATATCAGAAACTGCACTTCCCACATTTCCCCACATTTGGGAAAACAACCATACATCCACAGCACACAGAACGAGTCTCATGCCTGAGAAACCACCTTCCTGACAAAGACAAGCAAAAGGGGATAGCTCCTTTTGGTACCTTTATTTTCCTCCTCATCTTCAGAAGGTTCATCCCCCTCTTCCTCCTCCTCACTCAGCCCCTCAGATTCATCTGAATCAAAGTTGAGATAATCAGCTGCTGGCTTTGATTTTCCCTTCTTGGGCTCCTCTGCCAAAGTGTCATTAGCCCACGTGGCCACCTGAGACCGTTTCTGGTGAACCACCAAGAACTCCTGGAATGTTTTATCTTCTTCCAGCTGTTGAAAAAGAAATCAAGCAGATAAGCTGTGAAGATAGACACAGGAGACCTAGTAGTAAGTTTTAATTCAATCATCTCATTTCCAGCAATGTAAAAAAATCCCTAAGAGGGGAGGCCACTTTACACTCACAAGGTGAGCACTTAAAGTGACTAAAGTCTTCTCAAGACCTCTCAGTCCTACTCTTTCTCTTTCTAGAAAGCACTTTAAAGAAGAAAACAAAAAAAACAAAAGAGAAAAAATGTACAAGATAATGTGACAAAACACGCACGTGGTTAATAAACAGAATTGTTGAAACAAAATTGTCCTAGACACAGTGTGTGGTCACACAGGGGTAGCTGACAATTAAAAAAACCAACCCCCAGTGTTGGGGTTGTTAAAATCACAGTAAAAATTGGACTGTCAGACAGCCGGTTAAATCACACATTGCCCGAATTAAGAGCATTGGAAGGAGTACAGAAAAGTTATTCAGCTCTCACTCTTAATACAAGGTAGCAAGAACGTAGGGATTGCAATTCAGCCTCAACTCACCTCCTTTAAGTTTTCTGTTGGATCTTTCTTCTTATCCTAGGAAAAGAAACCATTTTTAGAAAGACTTATTAGAAGCACAGCAAGATCGTTTCTCAGGTAACCTAACAGTTCAGGTAACCTAACAGTACAGGGAATGCAGATCCTAAGGTAGAAAATACCAGAACCAGGACTCCAACATTTGCTATCCCAGCTACTCTGTCCCCTTCTCCACACACTGGGCTACCCATCTCTCTGCCAAGTGACAGACATACATCAGAGCCTCAAAGAAACAAGCAAGACTCACTTTCTTTGTGCCTGCAGGAGCTGCACTTGCCACAGGCTTCTCAGTCTGTTTTTCTGAGGTAGGGGCCTTCTGAGAGTGCTTACTCCAAGCTTTGGGTTTGGAAGGGTCACCAAAAGACTTGCACAACTCAACCTGAAAAGAATCAATCAGATCTTTAAACATATATTCAGCAGTCTGGTTCTGTAATTGCTGGATAAGCCACATTCACAAACGTTTCTTATAACCCTGACGGGATGGAGGGGCTGTGTGCAGAAGAACAGGCAACCTCACACAGGTATTTGTTTTGGAAGCACAGAGCTACACGTTCACTCAACACGGGCAACAGTTTGCTGTGCTCATTTAAGCACCATCAAATAAGTTGCTCTGTTTCTCATGAATCATCCTCTATCCAGAACAGCAAGACGAACGACTTTAAATTAAGAAGGACCTCAAGTTCAAAAGCTCAGATTATGACAGCTCAAAACCTGACACTTCTGTTCCAACCAGCACTGAAATCACTTGATACAGACGGGCACTAGTAGTATCTGATTCAGACTCCAGCAGTGACGCCTGGCATCGAGCTTTGCTGTTTTGCTGCAGAGGACTTGATCTTTAGGCTTTCTTGGCCCCTGGCTATTCACCCCTAAGACCAGCAAAATCTCTGATGACAAACTTTCTGAAGAATTAGAAGAAGATGTTTTTAAAGATCAACTCACTGTGACTCTGGAGGTGTCTATGAAACTTCTGTTGAAGTGGTTCAGTGCTGTTTGAGCCTCATCTTCAGACTTGTAGCCAATGAAGCCAAATTTCCGGAACTTGCCATCCTTGGTGAACTTCAAGCAACAATCGGTTAGTGTGCCGAAGGCAGCAAACAATTTCCGAAAGCGATCTTCCTTCATCTGGGAAACAAGGAAGGACAACAGGAAGGCAAATCAGCAAAGAAGTGACAGACGCTTTGCATCCAAAGCAAGACATTTGCTCTCAGAGGGCTTCTCAAGTGCTGTAGGCACCACACCATATTGTGGCAATGCTGAAGAAAAAATACCACCCACCAGCTACTAAACTGCTTCATCTCCACCATGAACCCACTACACGTACAGATCTCCCTCTGCAACACCCCCACAGTTAAAGGGTGCACTCAGCTCTTGGGAAGCCCAGGGTCCCACAGCACCGGTTTGCCACAATCAAGCCCCAAATTCAACCACAAGCATGGTGACACTCTCACAGGGGACCCAGATGGCAGCAGAGCAACACAGCGCACATCTGTGCCCAGCTGCTGGAGAATGGAGGACAGTGACCACAACAAGCCCAACTCCCCCACCCTGAAGGGCTGCCAGCTCCCCTCCCCTGGGGCACCTCCCCAGCCCACTCTGCCTCCCACCCACCCAGAGCATATTCCTGACCGCTCCNCCCCAGCACATCTCCACCACCCCTTCCCCCCATACGCCTTCCCGCTCCCCCAACCGAATTCTCTCACGGAATCTCCCCATTCACCCCCGTCCCCACCACACCGAGAGCCCCCTCTCCTCCCGGGGACTCTCCCTGCCCAGGAGCCCGCGTCCCCTCAGACCCATCTCTAGGCCCGCAAGGCCCCCTTCCACCCCGCAGACGCCGCAAACCGCGGGGCTGCCTCACCCCGTTGGGGAGGTTCTTCACGATAAGCCGCGACATAGCGGCGACAGACACCGGGCCGCGACAGAAACCGGCCGCCCCAGCGGAAGGCCCCGCCGCGCTCAGCGCCGCGCACGCCGCTCCGCGGGCGCCGCCATCTTTCCTCCGAGTCACGTGGGCGCGGAGCCACAGCGCGCAGGCGCCAGAGGCGGGACCCGGATGTTGGCGACGGGCCCTTAGCAACGGCCTTAGCAACGGGGCGGGCGCGGCTGGAGCGGAGGACCCCCGGGGGTGATGGACAAGAGGGAGTATTAACGGGTCATCAAGCGGGCAAGGACCGGCAGTGCCCGCGGGTGGCAGGGAGGGGACTAGGGACCCCCTAGAGGGGACCCGTTGCCCACCCCCGGGTTTCTCCGGGACGTGCGGCTGCAGCCCCCCGCCCAGGCCCGGCCGCGCTGCTCGGCGGGGCCGGAGGAGGGAGCTCCGCGCCCGCCGCTGCCCGCTCCCGGCAGCCCCGAGCCGGGCACGGCAGCGCCCACCGGAGCTAAAAGCCCCGCGGGGGCTGTCAAGNNGAGTTGGGTTTAACGCGGGGGTGGGAAGCCGCGGCCTGCCCCCTTTCCCACCTAACCCGCTGGCAGCAGGGGCAGGGAGGGAAGGGGAACAGGAGCAAGGGAAGGCGGCTTCTCCCCGAGGAACCACAGAAGCTCCCACGGGTGAACGAGGCCAAAACTCACAGAAGAAAAAACCCCTTGCAGCGTTATTAAGCCTCTCCTGCCCTGAGCACCCGTGGCTGGAGTTTATTTGGGCGCAGCAGAACTCTTCTCCTTCAAGCATTCCCTCTTGTTCACAGCCCTTCAGTCCAGCTCTGCTCTTCTTACATGAGGGACAGCGGTCTGGGCCTGAAGTCCGGCTTTATGCCTTTATTCCCAAAGGAAGATGCTCAGGACAACTCTTAGCTTCGCCACAGCCCTCACCAGTTTTTCAACCCCAGTTGGGCTCCACACCTGATTTACCCCAGGGATGGAGGCTGCCTCTGCCCAGCCCGAGCTGCCCTGGCATGGAGGTCTTCCACCCCACAACCAGCGTGAGCAGGGACACCATCTCCTAACACCCCATTGAGGCTGCTCCGGCTGGCTGTGCCCATCCCAAAGGCTCAAGGCAGCAGGGAACACGTGGAACAAGAGGTTTGGAGGAAGCAGTCCTCAACCCAGCCACACCACTACTACATCCCAGTGACTTGGCAAGACTGGGATGCAAGGTTGTTAACTGGAGAGCCCAGCCTGAGCCCACACTCTTCTCCCAGGGAAGCAGCAAGGGAAACACTTGTGTTTTCCAGGGAAGGAGAGCTGGGGCAACGGCCAGGCTCAGGGAACAGAAGGTGGAATGCTGCTGGGACTCTGCTCAAAGGGAAAACACACAGTACAAGCCCCTCTCACCCCACAGCACCGACTGTGGGCACCCAGGAGGAGATGCTCCTGCTCCCACTCACCTGGCCCTTCAAAGGGGTCTCCATGAGATGTCACAGCACCAGGGACC